>JAQZBX010067259.1:0-15973 GCA_029593785.1 Cabassous unicinctus
TATATATATATATTTTAAAGGTGCTTAGATTACCTAATTATTACTCAGAAATTACAAGGATTCCCATGTTCCCCGCCTCCCACACCTCCCATAATATCCCACACCAACATCCTTCATCAGTGTGGAACATCACCCATAATGGATATACACATCCTGGGGCTTTGCCACCTAGCATAGACCGCATTTCACATCATAGACCACCCTCTCTCCCACACAGTTCTGCATGGTATATCCTGTGGGAGTCATTCTTAAGACGATTTCTTCTCCTTGGGGCCACATGGGAACCCACCCTTTCCACAGGCTTGCCCAGCGGCCGTTTTCTTGGTTCCAACCTCATCAAGCATCTGGGTGTCAACCAAGCTCCAGACCTCACCCTCCAAGAGTGTTGGGGTGATTGCCACACCTTACCCAATCTTTGGGTTAGAGTCTTAGCCCCCCTAGTACAGTGAGGTGAAGACAACATTCCCCCTAACCTTTGGCATACAGGTTCAACCCTCTCAGAACAATGGGTTGACCACCTGGCCTTCTCTAAACCATGGGGAACAGGTACACCCCTCTCAGACCTATGGGGTCTTAACCACCCTAATCTTTGAGGAATGTGCTCCACCCATTGCTGATGCAATCTCCCTGATTGATGCAGATGTAATCAGCCATCCACACAGTAAACTCACTGGTGATTGAAGTCCATAAATGCTCTTGTATTACAATTAGCCCAGTGCTTGCTGGAACAAATACCTGGACACAATTACCTGGCCGAGTTGACATATTAGCCTAACCATCACAGGGGCCTCAGCTGCTTGGGAGGAACTCACCTGTCCCTTCACTCTTCTCAGTAGTTGAGGGTAGTGAAGGAGAAACAGGCCCCCAAAGCAACGCAGACTTGCTAAGGGCCGAGTGCGTAGGTAGTGAGCTTCCTGGCACTGGAGGCCTACAAGCACAGACTGCTTGCCATGTGGTGGAGATGCTGCAGAGGGTGTACTGGGCTCTGAGCAGCACTCCCAGCCTCCTCTTTGTACCCCAGCCCAGCAGGACCCATACCCCTCCTTTGATCCTGCCTGGTGGTCCCTTGGGCTGGTTGTCCAAGGCAGGCCTTGACTTGGCATGGCCAGAGGAGTGGCCCCAGAGCCAGTCAGAGGTCTCTCTGTGAAAAGGTCTCAGAAGTCACCTGGTGCAGCCCTCAGCCCCCCATGCAGGAGGCCAGCTGGACAGTGAAGCCAGTGAACTCTGGGAGAGCCACGTCTGGAACCGTTTCGCCCAGGGAGCCATTCAGTCGTCTCCTCTGCCCCTGCGGGCTGGCCGAGGGCACGGTGTGCGTAAGGCCTGGCCTCTGCCCCGGGGGTGCTCTCTGCCTGCCCTGCTTCTCGAGCTCATGCATCTGAGCCCCCAGCAGCCAGGACCTCATAACAACAGTGGAAAACCCGAGTGCCACCCTGAGTTTTCTGCAGCCCAGCCTCTTTAGGCCGGGTCTGCTTTTCCCAGGCCCCAGCACTCAGCTTGAAACAGCCACTTCCCAGGAAGGGCTGCCCTTCAGAGGTTTCTTAAATCAGCACAAACCAAAAGATATTGCCTAATCACTGAGCTTCTAGAACTTTCCGGAATAAAATGCCAAGCATACTTTGCTCCCTAGCACTTCATCAGGTGACCCTTTTGGGTTCCTGGTTGACTCAGTATTCAGAGGGTTGATTAAATGGAGGGAGGTGGAGAGGGCCCTGGCCTGGGAAGGGGCAGGACCCCCGTGTGCAGGTCTGGCTCTGGCACTTGCTCTGTTATGGACCTGCCCATCTCTAGGTCTCAGTGTCCCCACCCAAAAACAGGTGAGTAGAGCATTAGCACTTTCCCATCAGAAGCAGATGTCCTTGGGCTGGAGAGCTTTCTGGGAAGGCTATCAGCACAAGCCTATAAACTGCCTTATTTTTTTAATGATTCTCATCGATGGAGGTGATTTGCTCTCTAGCTCCGTGTGGTTGATGTCATTGTACTTAAGGACAATGCAATTGCTTTTATCAAAGAAGAATGTCCTAACTCTGCATATATGCTACAGACAAGTCTTTCCCAAACTGGATTCTGTGGGAAAAAAAAAAAAAGGGCTTCTGTGGTCAGATAAGGTTGGCTAATGTTGCTTGTCATGCTTTCCCCCTTGGGGATTCTCAGCGTGTATTAAAGAGCCAAGGCTCTGATAAATCCTGTGGTTCTGAAACCTGTCTCACTCTAACTCAGTTTCCCAAACTTGTTTGACCAAGTGTTTCAGTTAAAGTTAGATTTAGCCACAAGTAACAGAAATTCCAAATAACAGTGGCTTATGTGAGGTCCAAGTCTGGGGAGACAGCCCAGGAATGGCAAGGTGGCTCCAGAAGTCCTCGGTGTCCCAGGCTCCCCCCATACTAAAAACTTGGGGGGCTAAGAGTGACTCTGAGATTGGGTGTGTGGGGTGGGGAACTTCGGAGGTGCTTTCTGGCTGGACAATGTGATGTTTCTATGTCCTCACGGTTCAGTATAGTAACTAGAGCTCCAACCATCACATCTGCGTTCCAGACATCAGATTAGAAAATGGGAGAAAGAACCTGTGGCACCCTACTGGATAGAACTTAGTCACATGGCCATGCCTAGCTGCAAGAGATGGAAAAGAATGGCTTTTAGGAGATGCCAACAGTTCTCTGTCCCAACAAGAAACTCCCGTTCCACGTAACACCCCTGAGACCAGTTTGAGAAGGATGGATGCTGTGGGCCTCTGGGCCATCTCAACACTCCATAGTGGAGACTAGAATTTTTGGTGGCTCAGAGTGGCTCTGGGATTGGTGGGTGTGGGGTGGGGAATTTCAGAGGTGCTTTCTGGCTGGACAATATGGTGTTTCTGGGCTTCCTGAGGGGTGGCTGCCCAGACAGCCTTCCTTCCCCATGGTCCAGGTAGGCTTCATCTTTGGGGCTTGGAGGATCTTTAACCCTGTGTTGCCCGTGTTCTGTGAACTAACCGCCACTAACCCAGTGCTTTTGTCTGTCTCTCCCCTAACCGTCCCCTCCCGCCTGTCCTTGTCCCTGCTGGCCGCCCTCCCCAGGCGGGCCAGGCTGTGCTGGCCTTCCAGCGGTACCAGATTGGCGCCGACTCGGCCCTCTTCTCCCAGGACTACATGGACCCCAGCCAGGACTCCAGCATGCCTTACGCCCCCTACGTGGAGCCCAGCGCCGGGCCAGACCCCGCCGGCATTGGTGGCACTTACCAGCAGCCGGCCAGCGCCTTCGACGCCGAGCCCCAGGGCTACCAGTCACAGGGCTACTGAGCCGTGGTGACAGCCACCTGCCTGCCCTGCCCCCTCCCTCCCTCCCCAGCCCCCTGCTCCCTCCCAGGCTGCCCTGCCCAGCGCCTCACCAGCCTCCGAGCCGTCCCCCTGAGGTCCAGGGCAGCTTGGAGTGGGGTGCGGGCTCTGAGGGGTTGGGGGTTGTCTCCGTGTGTGTGCAGATGTGTCGGAGGGCGTGTGCCCAGGGGGCACCTGCTGAGAGCTGTGTGTGTTCCTTCACTGTGCCACTGAGCATTCATTGAGCACCTAGTGTGTATCAGACATGTGCTCGGCACAGATGGTGAAGGAGACAGCAGTGGTCCCCGGAAAGGGGAAGGCTGAGGTGGGACAGAAGAGGCTCTGTTGGCACCTGAGACGGGGATGGAAGGAAGGCTAGACGGGGACCATGCTGGGAGGTGTGGCTGCAGGGGTAGGGTGAGTGTGAACACCCATGGGACACCGCCCCACCCCCCGGAGCCCTCTCGATTCCCACAGCAGTCCTGCTAGGAGAGTCGGGGCTGTCCCATTGGATGGGAGAGGGAACTGAGGCCTGGAGAGGCCAAGGTCACTGGATGGAGCAGCCAGTGATGGAGGTGGGTCCGAGCTCAGGCCCCCTGACTGCAGCGCGCCTGCCCCCTCCACCTTCCCCCTGAGCCCGGGGCTCCGCCACTCAGTGTTACCGTCATTCTGGGAGGCCCTGGGGGTCTCGACCCCGGGAGACACCCTGATTCTGCTGCAAGCCAAGGGGCTGTTCTGCCTCCAGGCCCCTCTCCCCACATGCCCAGGACCCCCTGACCTCCCTCCCGAGGGTGGTGGAGCCTAGGTGGCTCGCCCTGCTCACTCATTTCTCTGTGTACTGCTCCTGGCTACAGGCTTCCTCCGGGGAACATACTATGGGGAGCTTGGGCACCCCTGCTCCGTGGCCTCCAGAAGGACTAAGCACTGTCCCTGCATCTAGGAGGGGTACGCCGAGTGCTTGCCCAGGGACTGGGTGGGTGATGAGGCCCAGAAGGAGGAAGTGACCGGCCCAAGGTCCCAGTGAGTGAGTGGCAGAGCTGGGCTGGCTGTCCAGGTTTCTTGGCCCCAGCCACCCAGTAGGTGCCCTGATCCCCTGCCTTTGTGACCTCCCAGGGAACAGACCCTGATCTGGGACACTGTCATCTCTTCTCTCATCTGGGGACAGCCAGGGGGTCCTTCCCCTGATGTTTGCCTTGTGGGAGGCAGAGCAGAGAGGACCAGGGCCTTGGAGTTCTCCAGGCCGGCATGGGCTTCTGTGTGGCCATGTGCCAGCTGCCGCCGTGGGGACACATGGACCCACAAGATGGCACGGTGAGAGCCCCTGGTGCATTGTAGGCTCGGGGGAAGCCACTGGCCATAGGGCAGAGGACAGTAGGTGTCCCTAAAGACAGGGCTGTGGGGCCCTGAAGGGGCAGTGGTCCCCTCTGCGGGGGGCAGGGAGGGATTCTTGCCCAAGGGAGGCTCTTGGCTGAGTCTCAGGCTGGGGTCCTTGATCGGTGGAGAACAGGGGGAAGGAAGCTGTGCTGCCCGACCTCAGGTGAGGCCTGCAGGAGAGGCTGGGGGGTTCATCCTAGCGTCCAGGAAGCCCTTGGGCCCCTGGAGCGAGAGCCCGGTCTCCTCAGGAAGGAGGGAAGAGGGATGTGGGTGGACACAGTGCCAGTGCCCTGAGAGGCAGAGAATACTTGCCCACCTGCTCGCTCGGCAGACAGTGACCGGGCACCTGTGCTGGAGCTGGGCCAGGAGCACTGAGCAGACCCCCTATGAAGAGCTGCCTAAGCGCTCAGCAGGGGCCCAGGACTCCCCCGAGGATGGGTCTCGAGGCTGGGCAGGAATGAGCATGGCAATGAGGAAGGAGAAGGAACTTCCCAGGCAGAGAAGGAGCATCATGATGCCCATTTAACAGAAGGGGAGCAGGCTCAGAGTGGAAGTGCGTTAGCAGTGGGACAGTCTGAGCTCAGGCCTGAGTCAAAGGAGCAGCAGTGGCAGACCCCAGACAGTCGAGTGGCAGCTGGTTGTTACATACAGACTTCCATTTTCCATGTCTGGGGAAGGGGCTCTGTCTGTGGTTCTCTCCCCGCAGTGGCCCTGGTGGGGCCGGGATGGGGCCTAGGCACCTGCCGCCCGAGTGGGGGAGCCGCTAGCAGACCAGAGGTGTGTGACGCAGGCGAGAGTGTGGGTGGGTGTGGGAGTTTCTGGCAGAGCCAAGTTTAGTGCCCACCAGCAGGAGGCTGTGGGGGGTCTTCCCCCTTGTCCAAAAGCCTCCCTGCCAGTGGGCGCTAGGAGACCCCAGGATGCTGCCCATCTCTCTCCCTGGGCACCTACCGGCCACATGTGGCTGCTCCCATGTAATGGGGTAGATACTGGGCTGGAGGGTAGGGTACCAGGTAAGCCTCCCAGTCGCTGGGTGCTGACTGCAGACCCTCCCTGCCTCCCTAGGCTAGGAGAGTTACAAGACCTTTTTCCTCCTGCCAGGAATAGGGTGGCAGTGAATCCTCTCCCTGAGCACCCCTCCTTCTTCCTGGGGTGCAGCCCAGATGCCCTCCCAGTGCATGATGGAGACCAAAAGCAGACACAGGGTAAGAGAGGGCAAGGACTCGAGAGTGAGGGCTCCAGACTCCCCTCCTGCAAGGTTGCTGGGGCAGCCTCATTCCTCTTCTGGCTGAGGACACCCCCTGGGGGCTGAGCTCTGAGCCTCTTTTCCCTCCCTACCGCCCTCTTCTGCCTCCCTCGTGCTCCCAAACCTCGCCATGGAGAGACACCCCCGCAGTCTGGCCCTGCAGAGTGTAACTCCCACCCACCCCCCATCAAGCAAAAGAAAGGGCCCCAGAAACCCGGGTCCCACATGAGTTTAGAGCTGCAAGAACTTTTAAGAGATGCTGGGGTCTGGGCAGGAGGGCAGTGACCACAGCACAGAGCTGGGGGGTCGGGAGCCAGGTCTCCTGCCTTCCAAGGTGACACTCATTCCTGTGATCAATCACAGGCAGTCTTGTCTGAGTGGCCCCTGGTCCAGCTCCAGGTGGGGGTGTAACAGTTGAAAGACTAATTCCCAGGGGACCGGCCTCAGTTCCTCTCTGCATCCTTCCCTGGTGAGATTCAGTCTTTAAAGACTCAGGGGCCCCAGGCTCCTCCCATGTAACTAAGAGCCCCCACTTGTTACCCCTGGGAAGCCCCTCAACCTTGTCCCAAGACCCCTATGATTCTCTAAATAGAGTGCAAAGGGGGAACACGCCTCCCAAGAGTTTATGGGAAGGTGGACTGGTCCAGCCGTCTCCCAGCGCTGCCTCCTGATCTGGCACTCCCCAGCCCCGGTGCCCACACCCTTGTCTGGGTGTCCTGACCCCCCGCAGCGTTACTGCCTGTGTATAGTATAAATATATATTTTCTATATAAGATGTATAATATAAGGCTCCACAAATCTATCTGTGTGTGTGCGTGCGTGTGTGTGGTGAAGGGTGGACCCCAGCCCAGGCCCCCACTTTAGACCCCCACCACCTAGTTAGGTCTCTCAAGAGTGACTCCAGTGGTCCCTCTACACCCTCCTTATGACATCCGTGCATTCGTGGTGAACCAAGTGAAGGTGGTGACTTCTGGTGACATAGTAATAAAGTGAAGACTCAAAACCCACCAGGGAATTGCAGGCATGTCACAGTGTGTCTTTGTTCTTTGTGAGTGCGGCTTAGGCTTGCCCACCCCTTGTCCTCCTGACCCGGGCCATTTGTTCATTACTGTTTAGTTAAGTTTTAATTACACAACCTATGAATATACATATATACATATTTTAAAGAAAATGATTATATTTGAAAGCAAGCCCCCAAACTTCCATACATGTGCGCACATGTACACACACGCCCACCGCCCTCCCTGCCCTGTCTCCGTCCTCCCCTGCTAGAGGTAGCCAGGATCGTCGGGAGCTGGGCCTATTTCCTTCCAGGTCATTTCCGTGCTCATAAATATGCATATGTATACAAGGCCCTCTTAAAGCTAGGGGCCCTGAGCAGACACGGTTTTTATCCAGAACCTCTAACCTGCCCTAGGAGTTCAACTCTGACAGAGAGGAGCTCCCAGCATGATGGATGGATGTTAAACATGCAAATAAAAATGGAAATTATGATGAATCTGGGGTGGGGTTGGAGAAAATGTCAGAAGACACGCTGTAGACCCGGGCTGAGACAGCCCCTCTGGACAGGTGACAGGTAACCGAGTTCTCCAGGGCAGAGGGCCCTGCTGGAGAGCCGTCTACAAAGGCCCATCTGGGCAAAGCCTGGAGGGAGGGATGGGGAGGGACGGCCAAAGGCTCCTCGGGCCACACCGCGGAAAGCAAGCGGGTTCGTGTTAAGTGAGACCACTAGGAGCGGGGGGCCATCCTGAGGGGGTCCTCAAAGACCGAGAGGCCGCTGCCCACTGTGCAGAAAAGGCCACCAAAGCAATGGGAAGAGTGAGTGGAGTCCAGATACTTGAAGAAAGGGCCGATTGGATTTGCTGATGTGTTGAATAAAGGTGGGTGAGGTTGGCGTGAGAAGGACCCGTGAGTGGAAAGGACGCTGGATCTGAGGCTCGTGGGAGGAGCAGATGAGCTCGGGGCTCACGAGGCTGTCAGTCATGCTGCTGGCCACGCCCTCACCCCCCAATACCGCCCAGGTACGTGCCTAGGCTTCTGATTGGATAGAGGTGAGCACGTGACACAAGGGTAGGCCCTCCATAGGTTGATATGTCCCCAGTGGCTTGGCGCCCGAGCCATCAACCAATACGGGCCAAGAGTGACGATTAAGCCAATCAGATTGCTTCCCTCCCGGGGTGGGGGGACCGGCCAGTAGCCAGTGAGAGGAGGCGGGAGGTGACTGGGAGGAGGTGTGATTCCCTCAAAAATGGCGGAGTCGGTGATATTGGACTGTTACAGCATCGGTTCCAGTCTACCCAGGTTCTGACAAGAACCACGCTTTAAGGAGGCCTTAAGGGAGCCAGAGCGCCACCCCTGCTCCAAGTGGCCCGCCCTGGGGACCCGGCCCTGAGGCTGCCGCACCCCCTGGAAGCGGGCGGCCTCTGCTCCCAGCCGGGGTTGCTGCCCTGCCGGACCCCGGCCCCTCGTTTGCTAAAAACCCTTCACCTGACCCCTCCCCACCCCGCCCTGGGATCTTCAAGGAGATGAAACGGAATTGTGACGTGCCCGGCCCTGTGCATGCTTCGTGGCCCCGAGAGACTTCACTTAAAAAGAAAATTAAGGATTTCCAGACGGCTACGGCAGAGCCCCAGGGGGTCCCGAGTGAAGGCACAGGTCACATGTCTTCTCAGGAGCCTGATTCCAGCCCCCTTCCCATGTTCTCTTCTGAAGCTCTTCTCCTTTTAATCTCCTTGTCAATTAGCTAGCTACCCTAGGCTGTGGACAGAGCAGTGCTAAGCACCTTATAAGCCTTTTTATTTCACTTCTTTGGCCCGTAATGGTCCCGTTTTACGAATATAGAGCTGGGTCAGAGAAGGGCAGAGCCAGGTCACACGGTGGCCAAGCCTGAATTGAACCCTCGTGTACAACTTCAAAAACCCACTCTCTTGTCCACGTTGCTGCCTTTTGTTAAATAACTTTTAAACATTTTCTGTAGCTCATATATCCTGAAAGCCTGTTTTAGTTTTGTTTTTGTTTTTGTTTTTGCAAAAATATCTCCAGCTCAGTGTGTTTCTGGGTCAACAAAGATCTCAGCTTTGGCTACATATTTGTCCTCTGTGCTCACCTGGCTCTGGTGTCTTCCCAGGCTCTGTCCCAATTATGTGTCCTAGAAATACTGCTTAAAATGTTTGATCTCAGACAAAACAGAAAGAGCTTAGAACAGTTTTTTTCTCAAGTTTTTTCAAAAGTGCAGGCTTTTGGAAAATGACATCAACTGGGCAGTGGCATCAGTTGAACCCTTGGCATCCCACCTTCTCAGTGTGGCAGGCTCCCAGGCCCATCCGTGGACCTGCTTCTCCATCCACACCGGCTTCCTTGGTGAGCCCATCTGGTCTCCTGGCTTTACCTGCTGATACTGAGTGCTGCCACGTGTACATCCCAACTGAGACCACTTGATATCTGATGATGCCTCCTGTTTAACATGCTCAAAACCAAACTCTGATGTTCCTCAACTCAATGTCTTCACCCCCACCCTTCCCATCCATTCCCCCCCAACCCCTACCCCCCAGGCTCAAGCCTGCTTCTGCTCTCAGGGCCCCTCTCAGTAAATCCTCCACCAGCTGCGCAGCTGCCTGAGCCAGAAATCTAGGGAGCCATCCTCAGCTCTCGTTCTCTGCCTCCCAATCCGCTGCCATGTTCTATTTCACCTATTTGGATATTTTCAAAGCTGCCCATTTCCTCTCCCTTTCCTGGCTCCCATCCTCATCCAGGCCACCACTCCTCTTCTCTGGTTATCTCAGCAGCCTCCAGTCCGGCCCAAGCAGATGTTCCTAAAACATGTTTCTGATCATGCGACTCCCTGTTGAACTGAATCCCTAACCCTAGAAGACAGAGCGAGGCCTCTCAGGTACACCACACTCCTCCCTGAGCCGTGTGTCCCCACCCTCAAGCCCTCCCGCCGCCTTCCACCTCTCACTATTGCTAACCTCGCCTGGTTTAGGATCAGGTTCTTCCTTTGGGCTGGGACGCCTTTCTCCCTTCTCTGTTGCCCAGTTCCTTTCAGTGCCTCGACCCAGCTGGAAAGCCGCCTCCTCTGTGCCGTCTTCCCTGACTTCCCCGGCAGAATGCACTGTGCCCTGCCTAGTGCTCCCCCAGCTCTGTAATTATCCCTCTTCCCCAGGTCTCACCTCGAGTTTGTCACAACTATGATGAACAAGGTCACCTTGGCGGGGGAGCAAACAGGCCAGAAAGCAGTTTGGGGGCCTAATGGGAAGGTCTGAGTAAGCACCGGCTGTGTATCTGGAACTGTTCCCCGCAGCCCCAGGTCAAATTCTGGCAGCAAGACCGGGAAAGGGGCTCGGTCGGGAAAGGGGAAGAGAAGCGGGGAGCAGAGCCTATGTCCCTGGCTAAAGTCTCTGAAGATGCTACTGCATCCCCTCCTCAAAACTTCCCTGTGAGGTAGGGATTTAAAAACAAAGAAACTGGTGTATAAGGTCTACCAAGCCCAGAAAGGTAGCATTTCAGAGCAGTGGGGAAACGAGATGAGAGGATAGACGATTTCAATATGTAATTAGCTTTCTTGGAAACAATAAAGTTGGATCCTTTACACTGCATTAAAACTGAAAATGAAGTAAAGATCATCAGTGAAGTGAATATTTATATGAATTTGAGCAGGGAAGGGCTTTCCCAACGTAACACTGAAGGCAGAAACCACAAAGAAGATGCTGAGAGATTTGGCTATGAGAAAATGTAAATGTTTAAGATGTCAAAAAAATAAAGTTAAAATGGAAAACTGGGGAAAATAGTCCCAACATGTTAGCAGACAGAAATATATGCTTATGATATAAACAGAAAATACACATAGGAAGAAATATAAGTGGGCTAATATATATATCTCAAAACATTTTAACTTCTCTAGTAATAGAAATGCAAATTAAACCAAACTATTTGGAAGATTGCTATTTTTAATCTACCAAATTATCAAAGGTTTCTTTTAATAAATATCATGACATGAGGGGCCAGTTGGAGAATATATATCTCTATGACTGGTGAAGCTGGAAAGCTGTCATTTTGAAGGTTATAAGCAGCTTTTGTATCTAGGGCAGAAGAGGAAGTTTGCAGAGAAGACCCTCTCTTTATTCTGGAATGGCTTCTTGGTCAGGAGCTGTGAAGTAAGAGCCTCCCACTGCTTTGGGGGAAGCCCAAAGCCAGTTGCTTTAGATAAAGTAAGTGTTCTGTTCAGTTATATAAACTGAGGCTGTTAGTTAAAGAATTTGTTTTTCTAATCTGGATTTTGGGCAGCTCTGAGGATATTCACTAAATTATCAGTAGTTACATGAGTAGGTGGTGGGATTATGGGCGATTTAATACTGTGCTCTGCTCTTTTTCGTCTTTTCATTTTCTGCATTAAACATATATGTATTTTTTAAATGTTTTTGAAGTATATCATTATACATGAACATAAATAAACAATAAGTGTATAGTGAAAGTTGTGAACTTACAAAGCAAACATACATAACATCATACAGGGGGGTCCCATACATCATCCCACCACCACCACCTTGCATTGTTGGGGGACATTTGTTACAAATTATGAAAGAAAATCCACAAAATCTTACTACTAACTATAGTCCATATCTTACATTTGGTGTATTCTCTCCCCAACCCACCCTATTATTATTTTTTGAAAATATATTTTTATTACAGAATTTGTGATCTTACAAAACAATCATGCACATGTGTAAAAAATTTCCCTTTACCAACACACCACACTGTGGTGGAACATTTTAAACGTTTATTATTTTTATAAGACAAAAAACCACATTGAAAGTTTTTATTTTTAACCAGTTGTATTGAGGTGTAGTTTACATACAATAAAATTCATCACTTTCAAGTGTACAATTTGATGAGTTTTGACAAACATATACAGTTGTGGGACGCCACCAAAATTAAGCCATAGAATGTTCCCAGCACCACGGAAAATTCCCTTGGACCTCTCTGCCTCCCCTAACCCCTAGTAGCCATTGCTCTGATTTCTATCACTATAGTTTTACCTAAGAGTTATTTATTAAAGAAAATAAACAATTGACCGGAAGCTCAAAGAAGTAACTAACTTGTCCGAGGTTGTCACCCCTCTGGGAAGCCTTCTTGGATTTCCACCTCTCCATCCTCTATCTCCACCCCCTAGCCCAGTCCAAAGTGCCTGTCCTTCTAGGACTGAACCTGCGGCATGGAGTAATGACTGAGTCATGCTCATCCTTCTCCCTATTTGCTTCTCCAGGGCAGCCACTCTGCCTTACTTATCGCTACAATTCCAGCACCTGCTGTAGCAGCAATAAAGCCATTTATGGAGCACTAATTGTGGGCCAGATACATGCTAACCCCTAGACCTGGACCTATTCTATCCGTCCAACAACACTGAGGAGGATGGTAAAATCACTTCCATTTAACAGATAAGTCAGAGGAGGTTCAGAGAGGTTAAACCACTCATCTAAAGTCACACAGGCAGTAAATGGCTGGGCTGGGACTTGAACCAGGTCTCTCTGAGTCCAGAGTTCATGCACTCCACATCATATAATTGCCTCTCTATAGTGTTCTGATGCTTAGTAGGTGCTCAATAAATGGTTGTTGAATGAATGGCTGAGATTCCAACTCCAGTCTTTCTTATTCCAAAGCCCTCTGGATGCTCAGGAAAGACACCTTTTGCTTTCTTGTTTGCCGGCTCTTGACTGTCTTCCAGCCAACTCCCTTTCCTTTGGGCTCCCGAAGACGGGTGAGTGGTGGGTCTGGAGTGTCTGGAAGCTGAGGCCTTGCCTCTAGGAGCTGCCAGGTGGAGAGACAGCCTGCTCAGCAGATGGGAAGCCTCGTGGTTTCCAGTTGGCCTCAGGAAGGACCCGCTTCCCTGAGGACCCTTCAGAAGCCAGGCGCCTCCAGAGACAGGTGCAGGAGGGGGCCACAAGCGGCCCCTGCCCTGGGGAGGGCTGGCCAGAGGGGTCACCCTGCGAGGAGATCCTCCTGAGGGCTGAGCCAAGGGAGATAAGCAGGATGGAATTTCAGGAAACAGAGTTTTGGCAGGCAGTGCAGCCAACCAAGCGCAGGAGCTGGCAACCAGGCCTGGGAAGGGATCCCAACCTCATCGGAGCCGTTGGGCGGAGGCAGGAGCATGTAAAACCCATTTCTCCTGCTGGAATCTGCTCCCTCTCTTCACACTTGATGGGAAAGCCTCGTCTGGGCCATTTCCAGGGGGTTGGCAGGGAAGAGCGGAGGGCAGGTGCACCTGGGGCTCGAGGGACCAGGTTCACACTGCCACTGGGCCTGGTCCCAGCCGCTCACTCAGCCTCCCCAGACCTCAGGTTCCCTCTCTAATTGTACTATTGCCTCGCCTTTTGCAGTTAACATAACTTACAAACCCCGGAACAACCCTGTGAAGGATATATTATAGTTCCACTCGAGAGGAGGAAACAGGCCCAGAGAGGAGGCAACCCATGGAGTTCACAAAGCGAGGGACGCGGTGGGACTAGGACCAGAACAAAGGCGAGTCCAGGGCTTTTCCTGCTAAGCCTGCAGCTGCGTCACATGCCAAGCCCTCAGCCGTCTTTGCAGAGACCGGTCAGGGCTCTCCAGAGAAACAGAACTACCCAGATTATATAGAGATATGCAATAAAGAGACTTCTTATAAGGAATTGGATCACGCGATTGCAGGGACTGGCAAGTCCAAATTCTGTGGGCAGACCCAGGCTGCAAATTCTGGTAAAAATTGATGCTGAAGTCTTGCAGCAGAAATTCTTCTGACCTCTGGAACCCTCAGCTCCTGCTGTGAACGCCTCCAGCTGATCGGATGGGGCCCACCCACATTGTGGAGGGCCATCTGCTTTACGTCAGGTCAACTGCAGGTGCTAGTCCCATCCATTAAATACCTCCAAAGTAACAACTAGGCCAGTGTTTGACCAAACTGGACACCAGAACCCCTCTAAGTTGACACATCAACTTAACCTTCACAACACTATTGAGGGGGGCTCTACCTCTTCCTAGCTGTGTGACCTTGGGCAATTGGACTGACATCTCTGGGCCTCAGTTTTCACAACTGTAAAATGGGGATTGCATGTGTAATTGACAGTTGCTGCCCTTGTGGGTTGCCCTTACATTCCTGCTGAGCATGTGCCACCCACGAGCTGATCCCAGCCAGGGACTGAGCACAGGGTGCTAATGAAGGCCATTTCCCGTAGGCTGCAGGGCTCGACTCCTTTAACAAGTGGCTTTGGCTTGAAGACACCCCGGTAGGTCTGAAATACCACGGGAGACTTCCTCCCCAACCCTCCTGACTCCCAGCCTCTTGCACCATGGGCTGAGGGAGCTCCCACCTTCTCTGCCCTGGCCCCCTTTCCTTTCACAGTTGTCTTCCCAATAAACCTTGCCTTGGTATCTGCTTCTATAAGAACCTGAACTAACTCGGGGGTAATAGTAGCACCTTCCAACAGGGTGGTTGGGAGAACCATGCCTACGAGGTAATACATATAAAGCACTTCGAACTGTGCCTGACACTCCCTAAGCGCTCAATAAATTTCATTTTTAGTGTCTGCCATGTGCTCAACACTGGGGGTTGCAGAGCTGAGCAAAGCCAGTCCCTGCCATCAAGGAGGTCACAGGCAGCAGAGGTGGACCAAGTGAAAATAGCAGTGGTGCGGAGAGAAATTCAGGGCACACGTGGGGATGAGCATCCCAGGAATCATAAGGAAGTGATTCAGGAGAAGCAAAAAGTTGCACGTCAAGATGCCGCCATCTCTCTCCACCACCCACAATCCATTCCACAACCAGGACGCAGCGTGATTGTCCTAAACTCCAGATCTGATCATGTCCTTCCCCAGCTACCCGGGTACTTCCAAGGACATCCAGACTCCTAAGGGGCTCACAAAGCGCCACTGACCTGGCCATTGCCCATCATACCAGCCTGGAGTCTTACCACTCTCTCTCCCTCCCCCAACCTCGTCCACAGCCAGACGCAGAGGGACCATCACTTCTGGGGCCTTTTCTGCTGAGCTGTCTTTCTCCACCAGCTCTGCTGTGGCTAGTCCTCTGCCTGGACCACTCTTCCCTTTCATGTCATGTGACCACCTCCTCTACATCCTTCAGGCCTCAGCTAAAATGTCACTCCCTCCGGGAAGTCTTCCCTGAATTCCTGAGTCAGAGGTAGATGGCCTTTTTCTGGGTCCCCTAGCTCAGTACCAGCACTGTATTAGTCAGGGTTCTCTAAGGAAACAGAATCAACAGGAGATATCTGTAAATAGTATAAGATTTTATAAAATTCTCTCACATGACCATGGGGATGCACAAGTTCAAATTCCGCAGGCAGGCTGCAAACCAGGGGCTCTGATGAAGGTCCTTGATGAGTTTCCAGGAGATGCTGGCTGTCAGAAGTCAAGCTGGAAAATTCTCTCCGAATGCTGAAATCACTTCCCCTTTTAAGGTGTTCAACTGATGGAATACAACATCACTCATTGCTGATAGCAATCTCCCTGGTTGATTGTAGATGTCATCAGCCATCTAGGCAGTAAACTCACTGGTGACTAAAGTCCATAAATGTCCTTGTATTACAAGCCCAGTGCTGGCTTGACCAGACAACTGGGTACAATTACCTGGCTGAGTTGACACATTAGCCTAACCATCACAGGCACTTACCACACTGTTCTGCCAGAGCTTTTTTCCTGTTTTGTTTCCCTACTGGACTATGAGCTCCCTGAAGACAGGATTAGGGAGCAGATGTGGCTCAAGTGGTTGAGCGCCTGCTTCCCACATGGGAGGTTTGGTGCCTGGTGTCTCCTAAAAACAAAAGCAAACAACAGGGAAGTGGGTGTGGCTCAATCGATAGGGCTCCTGTTTACCTGTTTACCATGTTCGCTTCCTGGGGCCTCCTTGTGAGGGCAGGCTGGCCCGCGCGGCGCGGTGGGCTGATGCAGCAGGACCTCACAGCAGGGGGGAGATAAGCAGACACAGGGAAGGCGCACAGCCAACGGACACAGCAGGCACGGGCAGCAAGGGGGGGATAAATAAATAAATAAATCTTTAAAACAACAACAACAACAACAAG
>JAQZBX010067260.1:0-15968 GCA_029593785.1 Cabassous unicinctus
GGATATTAGGCTCCTATCAGATATATGGTTGCCAAATATTTTCTCCCATTGGGTAGGCGTCCTTCTTATTTTCTTAATAACATCCTTTGAGGTTCAGAAGTTTTTGATTTTGATGAAATCCCATTTATCTATTTTTTCTCTTGCTGCTCATGCATTGGCTGTGAAGTGCATGAAACCATTTCCTATTACAAGGTCTTGTAGATGCTTCCCTACATTATCTCCCAAGGTCTTTATGGTTTTGGCTCTTATATTGAGATCTCTGATCCATCTTGAGGTGATTTTTTATAAGGTGTGAGATGGTATTCTTCTCTCATTCTTTTGGATATGGATATCCAGTTCTCCAAGCACCACTTTTAAAGAGGCCATTCTCTCCCAACTGAGTGGGCTTGGTGGCCTTGTCGAATATCAGATGACTGTATAAGTGAGGATCTATATCAGAACTCTTGATTTGGTTCCATTGGTCAGCTGGCCTATTCTTGTGCCAATACCATGCAGTTTTGATCACTGTAGCTTTGTAGTATGTTTTAAAGTCAGTTAATGTGATACCTCCAACTTCATTTTTCTTTTTCAATATATCTTTGGCAATTTCAGGCCTGTTGCAATTGGGCAGTTTGATGTAATTATGAATTCCAAAAATATAATTGGATCGTCCTTGTAAACTGATCTGTTAATCTGAGCATGATTATGTTATGAATAGGGACCTTGACTGGGCCATGTCAGTAGGGCATTGAGCTCCACCCCTTGGTGGGTGGGTAATTGAATATAAAAGGCAAGGCAAAGTACAGAGTTGAAGCAGTTCTTGAGAAGCAGTTTTGATGTTGGAAAGAAGGCCCCAGGAGAAGAGAAGCAAGCCATTCACCTGATAATCTACAGATGACCTTGTGGAGGAAACAGGAGATAAGACCAGAGAGAAATGCAGCCCTGGGAAGAGAGGAACCCAAGAGGCCTGAACCCTGGCAAACTTCAGCAGCTGTCTTGCTCTAATACGTGCTAATGGACTTTGGTGAGAGAAGAAACTTATGCTTTCTGACCTGGTAACGGTGGACCTCTACCCCAAATAAATACCCTTTATAAAGACCAACCCATTTTTGGTATTTCACATTAGCGTCCCTTTGGCTGACTAATACAGGGCCTCTTACCTTTCCAAATATACTTTGTGGTTAATTTTTCCAGTTCCTTAAAAAATACAGTGTTGATTTTTATTGGGATTGCATTAAATCTGTAGATTAGTTTGGGTAGGATAGATATCTTGATGATGTTTAGTCTTCTTATCCATGAACAAGGAATATTTCTCCATTTATTTAAGTCTTCTTTGATTTCTTTTAACAGTGTTGTTTAGTTTTCTGTATATAATTCCTTTACATCTTTAGTTAAATTTATTCCTAGGTATTTGATTTATTTCATTACTATTGTAAATGGTATTTTTTTCTTGATTTCCTCCTCAAATTGCTCATTATTGATGTATAGAAATGCTATTGATTTTTGAGTATTGATCTTATAACCTGCAACATTACTGAACTCCTTTATAAGTTCTAGAAGCTTTGTTGTAGATTTCTCTGGGCTTTCTATGTATAGGATAATATCATCTGCAAATAATGAAATTTTTACTTCTGTCTTCCAATCTGGATGCCTTTTATACCCTTTTCTTACCTGAGTGCTCAAGCAAGTACTTCTAAGGCAATGTTAAATAGGAGTGGTGATATTTGGCATCCTTGTCTTGTTCCCGAAGTCAGATGGAAGGCTTTTAGGATTTCACCATTGAAGATGATGTTAGCTTTCGGTTTTTCATATATACCCTTTATCATATTCAAAAAGTTTCCTTCTTTTCCTATCTTTTGCAGTGTTTTTATCAGGAAAGAGTGCTGGATTTTGTCAAATGCTTTTTCTGCATCTATAGAGACGATCATGTGATTTTTTTCTTTCAATCTATTTATGTGGTGTATTATATTGATTTATTTCCTTATATTGAACCATCCTTGCATAGCCCAGATGAAACCCACTTGGTCATGGTGTATAATCCTTTTGATATGTTGTTAAATGTGATTAGCAAGTATTTTTTGGGGGATTTTAGCATCTAGGTTTATTAGAGAAATTGGTCTGTAATCTTCCTTTCTTGTGGTATCTTTGTTTGGTTTTGCTATAAGGGTAATGTTGGCATCGCAGAATGAGATAGGCAATATTCCTTCCACTTCTATTTTTTGGAAAAGCTTAAGCACAATTGATGCTAGCTCTTTCTGGAATGTTTGGTAGAATTCAGCTGTGAAGCCATCTGCTCCTGGGCTCTACTTAGTTGGGAGGTTTTTGATGACTGAGTCTATCTCCTTACTTGTAATTGGACTCTTGAGTTCATCAATTTCTTCTTTCATCAATGTAGGCTGTTTATGAGTTTCTAGAAATGTTTCCATTTCCTCTAAATCATCATTCTTGTGGGCATAATCTTTCAAAATATCCTCTCATGATGCTCTTGATTTCTGTGGGGTCAGTAGTGATATCCCCTTGCTCATTCTTTATTTTGTGTATTTGCATCTGTTCTCTCTTTTTCTTTGTTAGTCTGGCTGAGGGTTTGTCAATTTTATTGATATTCTCGAAGAAGCAGCTTTTGGATTTGTTTATTGTTTCTGGTGATTTCTTATTCTCTTTTTCATTTAGTTCTGCTCTAATCTTTCTTATTTCCTTCTTTCTACTTCCTGTAGGTTTAGTTTGTTGTAGTTTTTCCAATTCCACCAAGTGTGCAGTTAGGTCTTCAACTTTAGCTCTTTCTTCTTTTTTAATATATGAACTTCCCTCTCAGGACTGCTTTCGCTGCATCCCATAGGTTTTGATATGTTGTGTTGTCATTTTCATTAGTTTCAAGGTGGATACTGATTTCTTTTGAGATTTCTTCCTTGACCTACTGTTTGTCTAAGAGTGTGTTGTGTAACTTCCATATCCTTGTGCCTAACCTGTTTCTCTGGCCCTTAGTGATTTCCAATTTCAATCTATTTGTGGTCAGAGAAATTACTTTGTATAATCTCAATCTTTCTGAATTCATTGAGAGTTGTTCTGTGGCCTAGTATGCGGTCTATCATGGAGTATGATCCATGTGCTCTTGAGAAGAATGTAAATCATGCTGTATCTGGGTGTAGTGTTCTTTATATGTCTATTAAGTCCAGGTCTTCTAATGTATTTTGAGAGACTTTGTTTCTTTATTGATTCTCTGGCTAGATGTTTTATCTAATGATTATAATGATGTATTAAAGTCCCCCACTATAATTGCAGAGGCATTTATTTCTCCACTTAGTTTTTCCAGAGTCTGCCTCATGTATTTTGAGGCACCCCGATTAGGTGCATAAATGTTTATGATAGTTCTCTCTTCTTGAGAGATTACCCCTTTTACTAATATATAGTGTCCATCTTTGTCTCTTACAATAGTTTTGCATTTAAAGTCTATTTTCTCTGATATTAGAATAGCTACTTCAGCCCTTTTTTGGCTATTGTTGCCTTCTAAAATTGTTTTCCAGCCATTCACTTACAGCCTTCTTGAATCCTTGGGGGAAGGTGAGTTTCTTGTAGACAACATATAGATGGATCATATTTTCTTATCCATTCTGCCAATCTGTTTCTCTTAAGTGGTGAATTTAATCCATTAACATTCAGTGTTATTACTCACAATAAATTTCTTACTTCAGCCATTTTCCTTCGGGTTAATGTATGTCATATGTTGTTTTGTTTCTGTTTTTGTGTTTTTAGTTGTTTTTACACTCTCCTCCAACTCTCTCTCCTTTGTTTTTTCCTTTCAACTTGTAGAAATTCCTTTAGTACTTCTTGAAGTGCAGGTTTCTTGTTTACATACTCTCTTAATTTCTGTTTATCTGTGAATATTTTGAACTCTCCATCTTTTTTGAATGCCAGTTTTGCTGGATAGAGAATTCATGGCTGGAAGATATTTTCTTTTCATACTGTGACTATGTCATACCACTGTCTTCTTGCCTCCATGGTTTCAGGTGAGAAACCAGCACTTAATCTTAATGTGGGTCCCTTGTATGTGATGGTTCTTTTTTCTCTTGCTGCCTTGAGTATATTCTCTTTGTCTTGAGCATTGGACATTTTGACAAGTATATATCTTGGAGTTTACCTGTTGGGATTTATACTCTTTGAGGTGTGCTGTGCTTCCTGGTTCTGCACATCCATCTCTCTCAATAGGTTTGGGAAGTTTTCAGCCATTATTTCCTTCAAAACTCCTTCTGTTCTCTTTCCCTTCTCTTCTCCTTCTGGGATGCCCATACTGTGTATGTTTGTACGTTTTGTGTTGTCAGTTAATTCCCTGATTCCCTACCATTTTTCTATCTTTTTTGTCTATCTGTTAGATTTCATATGTATTGTCTTCCACATCACTAATTCTATCTTCTGCCTGTTCAAATCTGCTGTTATATGAATCCAGCATCTTTTTGGTTTCTTGGATTGTGCCATTGATCACCATAATATCCGTTATCTTTTTATGTATGTTTACAATTTCTTCAGCATGTTCTCCCAGTGTCTTCTTTATAGCCTTAATCTCTTCCTTCACTTCTTATGTTGGTCCATGGTATTTGTTTGGAAAGCTTTGATTAGTTGCTCAATGTTCTGCATCGCTTCCTGGTTTTTAGTTTGTTCATTGGACTGGTCCATGTCTTCCTGTTTCTCAGTGTGGTTTGTCATTTTTTGTTGCCCTCTAGTCATTTTAATGATGGGTTTATTCAGTTGATTAGCTTCTCTCTCTGCTCTAGAGTTTTATTTAGCTGGTGGTTCTGCATATGTGTGAAGTTTTCTCTTTGACACTTTTCCTTCTTATTTTATTTCCTTGCTTCTTTCTGTGTTCCCTTGAAGGCAAAAGATTAGGGCCAGAGGAATTGAAAGCTGCGAGAAAGGAAGAAGGATAATAGAAATATTGATAAAAGTTAGAAGAGTGACCAAAAAAGACTTAATGAAATGAATATGTAACTCATGTAGGCAGTGTAGAGTAATAGGAAAAAAAGTGGATTACCTACAATGGACTGGGAAACCAAATAGGGGAATATATATATAATGATTTAGAATGCTAGAATTATGAGGAGGGTGAGAAGGAGTAAAGAAAGGGCTGAAAGGAAAAAGTTAATATTAATTAAAAAAAGAAGAAAACAAAATAGAATAGAAATTGACACCCTTAAGTTGTAGGCAAATGAAAAAACATGGTATATAAGAACCACAACAGAAAGCAGAAGGTAGAAAGATGAAGGAAGGATAAGAAATAGCTTTGGGTACAAAGTCAATATAGACAGAGAATAGGAAATCACTGAAGAAGAAGCACAGCAAAGAAGAGAGAAGCTAGCAGCACCTAATTTAAAAAAAAAATGAAAGAAAAAAGAAAAGGAGGAGGAAAGAGAAGAGAAAAGCAAGAGACAACAAATAAACAGAGAAAAAGCAGACAACCACACAGGCAAGCAGTCAAACAAAGATAAGGAGGAACAATGTTTCTACTAGGATCCTCGTGGATCCTCTCAGCCTGCTTGTGTTTATCAATCAATTTCCCTGCAGTGTTCTAAATGCAGGTTTTGAAGCAGATTTTAGCTATTAATCTAAATTATAAAGAGAAATTCATTTTTCATTTTTTAAAAGTGACTGTCTTTTTTTGTGTGTGTGTGTGAAATACAGGACCCAAAATAAATCCTCTTCTAGACCACCCCCTTCAGCAAGGGGACCCTAACTAGGCTCATGGAAACTAATCAAGCACTTCCCACTTCCTGGCTTCCCCAAGGAAGCTGAAGCTCTGATGCTAGTCAGTGCAGAACAATAAAAACAGCCAACTCCACCCCTTCTGGAGCCAAGCCTCAGCATCACTGGTCTGCTGGGTAAATCAAGTTTCCTCAGCAGATTCACCACTCCCTTCAGCCTGGCACTGCTTCAAGCCAGCTTATCTGCTCCCCAAAGCTATGAGGGGGTCCAGGCAGCTTAATTGACAGTAATGAATCCCCTCTCTGCCTTCTGTCAAAACCCTCCCTCTCTCGGAGAATGCTTTTTCTCCCTGGCTTGGCGGGGATTGGGGCTTATCCCTGGGCAGCTAGGTAAATCAACTTCCTCAGCAGATTTACCCCTCCCCTCTGCCAGTTGTTGATTCAATCCAGCTATTTTGTTCAACCAAGCTGCAAGGGGTTCCAGGCAGCCAAATCCACAGAAAGGAAAGCTCTCTCACCCCTTTGCCAGAGGCCTCTCACTCTCAGAGAATGCTCCCTCTCACCAGGCCCTGTCACCCAATTGCCAGGTAGGAGTCATGGCTCAAAACAGTTTTTTTTTTCCCTTAAAGGTGGGGCTCAGCTGTCTGTGTTAACCACCACAGGCAGGCTTAAAACTCACGAATCTCCCAATCAGTCCACACTGTTGATCTGCACAGATAGATATCCCAAGCTTCTTGTTCTGTGCGCCCACAGCACAGACCCCCAGGTAGGACCCTGTCCACAATCTGCCATCCTCAGGGAGCTCTCAGCAAGTGCCCTCCTAAACCAACATCATCTTGCCTCTCTCTCTGGTAGTGCAACTTGCACAGCAGCCTGGACCTGTTGCAAGGCCTCCTTTTGTTCTGGTCTCCAATCAAAACTTGCAGTTTTTCTGGTCACTTGGTAAATGGGCTAGAGTAGCACACACAAATGAGGAATGTGGGCACAATTACCAAGCCAAGTTGACACATTAGCCTAACCATCAAAACCTGGAAGAAATTATGTTGGATGAAATACAATAAGCTGTATGCAAAATGACAAATATTTTATCATCACACTAATATGAAGTATAATAATCAAAGTCACAGAAATAGAATCTAGAATAGAGGTTACAAGAGACAGGATGTAGGTAGAGGATGGGGAGCTGATGCTTAATTTGTGAAGAATTTCTATTTAGCTTGATTTTAAAAGTTTGAAAATGGATAGAGGTGATGGTAGCACATTACTGTCAGTATAATTCACAGCACTGAATGATTTGTGAATGAGGTTAAAGGGAGAAGTTTTGGGTCATGTATGTTACTAGAGGGAAACCTAGAGACTAAAACCTGGGACTGTAAAGCATAGTGAACCCTGTGGTGAGTAATGTCTGTGGTGAATAATATAAATAGCAGAATATTCTTTCATGAACTATAACAAATGTACGTCACAAATTCAAGATGTTATTAATAAGGGTGCAAATAGAAAAATACACTTAATTTAAAGTGTGGACTATAGTTACAACTATTATTTAAATATTTTAAAATATAAGTGAATTTACAGAGACAGAATTAGATTAGTTGTTATGTAGAGATGGGGAAGGATATAGGAATTGACAGATGACTCCTTAGGGGTATATGATTTTTCTTTTTGGAGTAAAGAAATGGTTCTGAAATTTATTGTGGTGATGAATGCACCACTCTGTGACTATGCAACAAAACATTAAGTGCAAACCTTGCATCCTTGCATGGATCATGTGGAATGTGAATATTTCTCAATAACACTTCTTAAAAATTTAGATTTCTTAAACAGAAAACCATGTGAGCCTATAGTTATATCATAGAACAGAGAAAAGTGGATTATCTTCAAATATGCATTGAATTAACTAAGTAAATGTGAGTTCTTTAAAGAAAACAACTGCTCATTTTGGAAATAGTGAAAAATCTCAGAAGTTACCTTTAAACAAATATTTGAGGAAACTAAATAATACAACTCATTTTTTATGTGTGGTTCTATTTTTAAATGAGATAATCCCATAGTAGCAAGTATAATAAATCTATCTTCTATTACAGTTTTAATTATCCTCTCTGGTGACATATGCCCAAAACCCAAAACATGAAGCAAATTAAGTGTACCAACTATCAAATTCATAGAGCTCAGTATCAGTGTTTTACATATACATGTACTATTAAAAGTAAACATATCTCAAACATTGGGATTCAGTAATTTTCTAACCAATTTCTATAAATATTGATCTATACAATATCCTAGAAAATTCAAACTCCCCTTCTCCAATGAAACTGATGTGTTTTTTTCTGCAGCAGTCATGAAAATATATTATGTGGGCAAAAAATCATAACTAGAAATATAGTTTTAGATTCCTTTCCAGGATAAATGTCTAATCCTAAAGTAAACTTATTCCTTAATATATTTTGAGTAAATTTTTCAGATTAGTGTTGGCCAAAATTATTATTCTTTGTCTTGACCAAGCTGCCTGGCTTGCTCCCATGGGACTTTATTCACTCCCTCCCACTCCCTGACTACCTCTAGACTTCTCTTGCAACTGTAGGTCTGCCAAGAAAACAAATTAAGATTACAAGAAAACAAACTGGGGGAGACACCTTCAGATACTAGCTCTTCCAAGTTATCAATCTCACACTTACCCTCCTTCCCTTTTTGGCCAGATTGCTTGGTGGTAGTTTCCCGCTGCCCTTACCCTGATTATAAAGCTCAACCTCTCCCTTCCTTCCTCCCAGTTGAGTTCTACCCTCTCTCCCTTACCAGGGTAGCTATAAATAAAATCACCTTGCTTTTAACATTGTCCTGCACAGATTTTTCTTGGAAATATGAAGAGGTAAATCATTACCTGAAATATGTAGCTCTGTACAACATTTTTACATCAAAGTATGCCATAGTATGGTTGTACCATGATTTACATAAATCCTCTTCTAATGATCATTGTGATTATCAATTATTTTCATTTAGTTGAGACTTTTTAATGAACTCATACAGAGCTTTACTTTTGTAAATGTTCCTTGTTTAGTTGAAAAGGATATGTATTTTTATTGGTGGATTTTATAAATTTATATTAGATCAAGATTGTAAATCATATTTAAATGTTCTATAACATATATTTCCTTTTTATATGGTAATGATAAAAATCTTCCACCATGAATATGGATTTTGCAATTTCTTCTGATAATACTATCAGTTTAATTTGTGCAATTTTTAGAAGATACCTGAGATTGAATCCAGGATTTCTACATGTTGAGCTTGCCCTCAACCACTGAGCAACACCTGCTCCACTATCTGTACATTTTGATACTGCTCTTAAATACTTATGAATTTATTCTTGGTTGGTTGTAGTTTTTAAGAATGAATTATCAAGTTCCCTTTAAGTGATTTTGATGTTAAATACTATTTTTATAGGAGGTACTGGGGATTGAAACCAGGAACTTGGATATGAGAAGCAGGCACTCAATCACTGATCTATATCTTCTTTCCAAAAATACTATTTTTAATGTTACTATTTCTACACCAGTTAGCAATATTCATTTACAACCATGCTCTGTCTTTTTGCATTGAGTGTCTTTACTGAAAAAATAGCATATTGTTAAATATTTTTTATGCAGACTGAGAGTCAGTCATATAAAATATTTTAAACAATTTAGAAGAGGAAATCACTTTATGTGTTTTGTTTGTTTGTTAAACCATGGTGAAGAAAGGGAATGATTACTTTCATATTTGCATCATTTTATTTTACTTTTAAAAGATAATTAGAGTACATAAATGTTACAGAAAAAAATGTGGAGGATTCCCATATATCCCACTGCCTACCCCACCCACACTTTCCCATACCAACAACATCCTTCATTAGTGCAGTATATTTGTTAAAATTGATGAGCACATGTTGGAGCATTGCCACTAAGTGTGGATTATAGTTTACATTATAGTTTAATATCTCTCCCACACAATTTTGTAAGGTATGACAAGATATATAATGGCCTGTATTTGTCATGGCAGCATCATTCAGGGTAATCCAAATATCCTGAAATTGTTCCCACACTTCAGCTATTTTCCCCCTCATCCACCCCTCAGAACGTCCAGTGGCCATTGCCTCCACATCAATAATAAAATTTCTTCCATTGCTATAATAACAATAAGTATGTAGCAAAATAGTAATAAGCCTACTCTAGTCTATTGTTCATCCCCCAATCCTGAGGATTCTGGGATAGTGGCACCAACTCTACATCTAATTGAGAGGGAGCTTAAATCCCATGTGACAGATGGAGACTATCTCTGTTCCTTGAGATGGTCATTGTCAATCATTTCCTTGTTCATTGTCCTGGGTGACTCCAATGAACTGGAGAATAGGTCTTGTAACTCTGTTGAGATTCAGGGTACAACTGGCACATGAAAATCCCTAAATTTTAAGTCTATTGGACATAAAACTATCAACTCTAGTACTAAATATAGTTTCAAATAAAAAGCGCAGAAGAGCCATGTGTCAGGAAACCACAACTGAATTCAGCTCTGTCACACTGGGAGCATAAATTCCAAAGTAAGGCCCACTGTGAAGGCGCCAAACTCCTGAACTGTCAGCCCTGCCTATAGTGTCTGGATATCTCCAGAGCCCTCAGGAGTCCTACTATATGAGGTAATATTTACTGTGGCAGTCAATGAGATCATACTGAGGCATGCCTAAGTGTAACCTCTGGAATGAACTCCCAAGTCACTTTGAAATCTCTTAGCCATAAATGCTCATTTATAATTACACTTTTCCCCTTTTTGTCAAGGTCTTTTTCCAGTTACATTGCTAGTTGGTGCATGACAGTAACCCTCTGGTGCCAGGGAGGCTTATTCCTGGGAGTCATGTCCTAGAAGGGGGGGCATGTAATGCATTCATATGCTGAGTTTGGCTTAGAAAGATGTCCCATTTGAGCAACAAGGAGGCTCTTAGGAGGTAACTCTTAGGCAATCTATAATACTAGGCTAAGTTTCAAATTCAAAAAAAAACTTTCACAAGTATGGTCATCAATACCAAGGTCCCATCAGTCATCCATCCTCTTTCACTATTCACTGCCTGTACTTGGGGGATTCTTGCTATCCTATTAGAGAATGTGGCAGAAATCCCCAGCAAGGGAATTGAATATTCTTTTGTTATTGTGTGGATCTCTACCCACTGTGACAATGCCTCTGAACACTTGAACTCATTTGTATGCCTTATCGGCATGCCCCAGGTGAACCTAATCCCATGAATCCCCATTACTGATACCCCACACCATTGATTCTATCTTGCCAGAGTTGTAATGCCTGTTCCAAAACTTCCACAGAAATGAAACCAACAATAAAACAATTAATTAATAAGAAAATGAAACAATAATGATATTTTTAAAATAACAAATAAAATATTAAAAAATTAAAAATTGAAATAATAAAAGAAACAATAAAAATTAAATTAAATTTTAAAAATTTGCCATTATGTCTTTCATCGCTTTAAGATCTGTTGTCTTGTATGTACAGTGACATCTTCTTCCATTCATTCCCCAGTGTCTTATTTTCCCACTTAATCTTCAAAGAAGCTTTAGGTTACAGAAAAGTCACATACAGAATATAGGGGGTTCTCATGTACCCAATATCCTCCCACTTTTCCCCTTTCTCCTATTAAAAACTATTTACATGTGGATGGTATATTTGTTACAATAGATGTATTAAATATTGAAGCATTGCTACTAACCATGGTCAATGATTTATATTATGGTTTACTTTTGGGACCAAACACTTCTACAAATTTTGACAAAATTTAACATGTCCTGTATCCATCATTGCAAGATCATTTAGAACATTTCCAATGCCCCCAAAATACCCCATGTTCTATTTCTTCTATTCCTCCCACATCCTCTTCTCAAGACCCATGCCACCCACCAAGCTTTACTCCTTGAAGGACAAGATTCATAGTTACAAAAACACTGATGGCTTGACATACTGGAATGTCTGCCCTTATTAGGCACTGCCTAGGCTTTCAAGACTCCCACTCCTCATTTGAGAACATAGTATGACCCTACAGGATGGGAGTTCAACACCTTACTGTTCATTATGTTGGTCTCTACCCACTGATACAATACACTATAAGAGGATGAACACTCACATTTTCCCTAGAAGCCTGCCCCAGGTACACCCTCTCCCACATGCCCCCCACATCCAAAAGCCTACACCAATAACCCTCCCCTGCTGTATTTGCCAAAAGAACATTCCCAATGTGGTACTTTCAACCACATATGTGCAAATCCCTGGAGTTTATCTGCTCCCACCCCAGACCCTCCTACCAGTTTCATGGACAAAGCAACCCACCCCCCACCCACTCCCCTCACTGACAGCACCAATGAAACCAATAACATCAATGCAACACAGTCATGCCCATCCACTGCACAACTACACCCTTCCACATTGCCATACATTTTGCCCATATGGGCATTGGCTCACAACCCTCTACTCCCTTTCTGTCTCCTGTAAACCCATTTTTCAGACTCTAGCTCTGTGAGTCAGCTGAATTTACTTAATTCATATCAGTGAGGTCATGTAACATTTGTCCTTCAGTGTCTGGGTTGCTTCACTCAACATAAGGTCTTCAAGATTCATCCATGTTATCCCATGTCTTCATACTGCATTCCTTCTTACAGCTGAGAAATATTCCATTGTGTGTATATACCAGAGTTTGCTTATCCATTCATCCGTTGATGGACATTTGGGTTGTTTCTAGCTTTTGGCAATAGTGGATAATTCTGCTATGAATATTGGTATGTGTATATCTTTTTGTGTCTCTGCTTTCAATTTTTCTGGGTATATACCCAGTAGTGGGATTGCTGGATCATATGGCAGTTCTTGAGTTAACGTCCTGAGGATCCACCAGACTGTCCTCCACAATGGTTGTACCATTCTGCATTCCCACTAGCAAAAGATAAGTGTTCCCATTCCTCCACATCCTCTCCAACACTTG
This sequence comes from Cabassous unicinctus, assembly GCA_029593785.1. Taxonomy (NCBI): domain Eukaryota; kingdom Metazoa; phylum Chordata; class Mammalia; order Cingulata; family Chlamyphoridae; genus Cabassous; species Cabassous unicinctus. Next base: position 12,682 of record JAQZBX010067260.1, read on the forward strand.
TAGTCCTCTGTTTTTTAATAGCCACCAGCTTAATGGGTGTAAGAGGATATCTTATTGTGGTTTTGATATGCATTTCATTAATAGCTAGTGATGTTGAGCATCTTTTCATATGAATTTTAGCCATTTATATTTCTTCTTTGGAGAAATGTCTGTTCAAATCACTTGCCCATTTTTTAAATGGTTTGTTTGCCTTTTTATTTTCAAGGTTTAGGATTTCTTAATATAAGCTGGATATTAAGCCCCTATCAGATAGATGGCTACCAAATATTTTCTCCCATTGAGTTGCCTACCTTTTCACTTTCTTGACAATCTCCATTGAGGTGCAAAAGTTTTTTATTTTGAGGAGATCCCATTTATCTACTTTTTCTTTCATTGCTCATGTTTTGGGTGTAAATTTCATGAAGCCATTTCCTAATAAAAGACCTTGTAGATGCTTCCCTATATTATTTTCCAAGATCTTTGTGGTCTTGGCTCTTATATTTAGATCCTTGATCCATCTTGAGTTAATTTTTGAATAAGGTATATCTTTTGGATATGGATATCCATTTCTCCAAGCACCACTTGTTGAAGAGGCCATTCTCTCCTAGTAGAGTGGGTTTGGTGCTCTTGTCAAAAATCCACTGACTGTGTAAGCAAGGATCTCTATGAGGACTCTCAGTTCAGCTCCATTGGTCAGTATGTCCATCCTTCAGTGAATGCCATACAGTTTTAGTGAGGGTTTTTTTAGTTTAGTTTTGTTTTTTTCTTTACCGTGCAGTTTTGATTCACTGTAGCTTTGTAATATGTTTTAAAGCCAGGTAGTGTGGTTCCTCTGATTTCATTTTTCTTTTTCAATATGTCTTTGGTTACTCAAAGACCTTGTCCTTCCAAATAAATTTCATGCTTAGTTTTTCCAATTCAGTAAAAAATCTGGTAATTTTGAGTGGGATTGAGTTAAATCTATAAATCAATTTGGGTAGGATAGACATCAAAATTATGTTTAGTCTTCCTATATATGAACAATGAACATTCTTCCAATTATTTAAGGCTTCTTTGATTTTCTTTAACAGTGTTGTGTGATTTTCTGCATACAAGACATTTACATCTTTAGTTAAATTTATTCCTAGGTATTTGATTCTTTTATTTGCTATTGTAAATGGAATTTTTTTTTCTTGATTTCCTCCTCAGATTGCTCATTATTAGTATAGAGAAATGTTACTGATTTTTGCACTTGATCTTATAACTTGACACTTTCCTGAACTCATTTCTAAGCTCTAGAAGCTTTTCTGTAGATTTCTCAGGGCTTCTGAGGGATAGAATAATGTTACCTGCAAATAGTGAAATTTTTACTTCTTCCTTTCCAAGTTGGGTGACTTTTGTATCTTTTACTTTCCCAAGTGCTCCAGCAAGTACTTCTATTACAATGTTAAATAAAAGCAGTGATAGTGGGCATCCTTGGCTTCTTCCAAATCTTAGAGGGAAAGCTGTTAGGATTTCACCATATATTATGATGTTAACTGTGGGTTTTTCACATATACCCTGCATCACGTTGAGGAAGTTCCTTCTTAACTATCTTTTGAAGTATTTTTATCAGGAAAGGGTGCCGTATTTTGTTGAATGCTTTTTCTGCATCAAAAGAGATGATCATGTGATTTTTTCTTTTGATCTGTTTATGTGGTGTATTACATTGTTTGATCCTCTTATATTGAACAATCCCTGTATTTTAGGGATGAAACCCACTTGGTCATGGTGTATAATTTGTTTGATGAATTGTTGAATATAATTAGCAAGTATTTTTTGAAGGATTTTAGCATCTAGGTTCATTAACTTATTGGTATATAATTTTCCTGTCTGGTGGCATCATTGGCTTTGGTATTAGGACAATATTGGTATCATAGAATGAGTTAGGCAATGTTCCCTCCACTTCTATATTTTAGAAGAGTTTTTGCAAGATTGTTGTTAGTTCCTTCCAGAATCTTTGGTACAATTCACCTGTAAAGCCATCTGTTCCTGGGCTCTTCTCAGTTGGGAGGTTTTTGATGACTAATTCAGTCTTGTTACTTGTGATTGGTCTGCTGAGTTCATTAGTTACTTCTTTTGTCAATGTATGCTGCTTGTGTGTTTCTAGGAATTTGTCAATTTCCTCTAAGCTCTCCATCTTGTTGGCATATAATTTCTCAAAGTATCCTCTTAGGATACTCTATTTCTGTGCGGTCAGTGGTGATATGCCCTTCCTCAATTCTTATTTTATGTATTTGCCTCTTCTTTACTTTTTTGTTTGTTAGAATAGCTAAGGGTTTGTCAATTTTATTAAACTTCTCAAAGAACCACCTTTTGGTTTTATTTTATCTAATGATTTCTTATTTTCAATTTCACTTAGCTCAGCTCTAATCTTTGTTATTTCCTTCTTTCTACTATCTTTGGGGTTAGTTTGCTTTTCTTTTTCTAATCTTCCAGGTGTGCAGTTAGTTCTTTGATTTTAGCTCTTTCTTCTTTTTAAATATAGGCATTTACATTTTTTAATCTCCCTCACAGTACAGTTTTTACTGCATCCGATAGGGTTTGATACATTGCATTGTCATTTTCATTCATTTCAAGGTAGTTACTGATTTCTTTTGCAATTTCCTCTTTTACCCACTGATTGTCTAAAACGTGTTATTTAACTTCCATATCTTTGTGCCTAATCTGCTTCTCTGCCCCTTACTGATTTCCACCTTCATTCCATTGTGGTGAGAGAAATTATTTTGTATATTTTCAATCTTTCTGAATTCATTGAGAGGTGTTCTGTTGCCTAGCATATGGTCTATCCTGGGGAATGATCCATGTACTCTTGAGAAGAATGTATATCCTGCTGTATTTGGGTGTAATGTTCATTATATGTCTATTAGGTCCAGATGCTTTTATGTACTATTCAAGGTCTTTGTTTCTTTAATTATTCTCTGTCATGATATTCTGTCTAATGGTGGTAATGTTGTATTAAATTGCCAGAGTATAGTTGTAGAGGCATGTATTTCTCCACTTAGTTTTTTCAATGTTTGCCTCATGAATTTTGAGGTGCCCTGGTTAGGTGCATAAATGTTTATGTTTGTTCTATCTTCTTGATATATTACCCCTTCTATTTTTATATAGTGTCCTTCCTTCTCTATTACAATAGTTTTGCATTTTAAATCCATTTTGCCCAATACTAGCATAATTACTCCCACCCATTTTTGGTTATTGTTTGCTTGTTAGATTGTTTTCCAACCATTCACTCTCAGGCTCCTTGCATCCCTGCGTCTAACATGGGTTTTTTTTGTTGATAGCATATA
>JAQZBX010067261.1:5988-16068 GCA_029593785.1 Cabassous unicinctus
GAATATGCTTTCCTACATTTTCTTCTAAGAGCCTTATGGTTCTCACAGTTATATTTAGGTCCTTGATCAATTTTGAGTTAATTTCTTATAAGATGTGAGATAGAGGTCTTTTTTTTTTTTTGGATATACATATCCAGTTCTCCCAGCACCATTTGTTGAAGAGATCATCTGGCCCAGCTGGGAGGACTTGAACTCCTTGTCAAAAATCACTTGACAGTAAATGTGAGGGACTATTTCAGAGATCTTGATTCAGTTCCATTGGTCAATGTGGCTGCATTTTAGACAGTATCATGCTGTTTTTATCACAGTAGCTAAGTAATATTTTTTAAGTCTAGGAGTGAGAGTATTCAGAATTCGTTCTTTTTAAAGAACTTTTTGGCTATTTGGGCACCTTAACCTTCCAAATAAATTTGATAATTCATTTTTCCATTTCTGCAAAAAAGTTTGTTGGGATTTTTGTTGTAATTGCATTGAATCTGTAAATCAGTTTGGGTAGTATTGACATCTAACAATATTTAGTATTTCAATTCATGAACATGGAATGTCCTTCCATTTATTTAAGCCTTCTTCAGTTTCTTTTAGAAATGTTTTGTAGTTTTCTGAATACATGTCCTTTTTGTCCTTGGCTAAGTTTAATCCTAAATATTTGATTGTTTTCATTGGTATTATAAATGGAATTTTTTCCCTGATTTACTCCTCAGATTGCACATCGGTAGTGTATAGAAACACTATTGATTTTGCTTATTAATCTTGTATTCTACCACTTTGCTGAACTTGTCTATTAGTACTAGTAACTTTGTTGTGGATTTTTCAGGTGATCTAGATATAGGACACGCCATCAGCAAATAATGGAATTTTATTTCTTCCTTTCCTATTTGGGTGCCTTTTATTTCCTTAGCTGGCCTAAATGCTCTATCTAGATCTTCTAGAACCATATTGAATAACAATGGTGACAATGGGGACACTTGTCTTCTTCCTGATCTCAGGAGGAAAGCTTTCTGTCTTTCAGCATTGTATAAAATGTTAGCTGTAGGTGTTCCTTATATGCCCTTTAACATATTGAGCAACTTCCTTCTATTCCTATCTGTTGGAGAGATTTTATCAAGGGTGCTGTATTTTGTCAAATGCCTTTTCTGCATCAATTGAGAAGGATCATGTAATTTCTCTTCTTCAATTTCTCAATGATGTTTATTACACTAATTGATTTTCTTGTGTTGAACCACCCTTGCATGCCTGGGATGAAACCCACTTGATCGTGATGCATAATTTCTTAAATGTGCTTTTGGATTCTATTTGCAAGTATTTTGTTGAGGAGTTTTGCATCTGTATTCATTAAAGATATTGGTATTTAATTTTCTTTTTTGTAGTATCTTTATCTGATTTTGGTATCAGGGTGATATTGCTTTCATAAACTGAGTTTTGTAGTGTTCTTTCCTCTTCAATTTTTTGGAAGCACTTGAGCAAGATTGGTATTAGATAAACATTGAATGATTGGCAGAATTCAACTGTGAAGCCATTTGGTCCCAGGCTTTTCATCTTTAGAAATTTTGTGAAAACTGTTTCAATCTCTTGACTTGTGGTTGGTTGATTTGTTGGGGTCTGCTATTTCTTCTAGGGTCCATGTATGTGGTTTGTGTGTTTCTAGGAATTTGTCAATCTCCTCTACATTGTCTAATTTTTTGACATACACTTTGTATTAATCAGCCAAAGGGGTGCTGATGCAAACTACTAGAAATCTGTTGGTCTTTATAAAGGGTAATTATTTGGGGTAGAGGCCATAAAGTTGCCAGGCTATAAAGTTACCATAAAACATAAGTTACTTCCCTCACCAAACTCTGTGAGTCGTCCGGCTTCCTGGGTTCCTCTCTTATCCAGGCTTGATTCTTTCCAGGTTCAGCTGCTTGTTCTCTTCAGAAGGTCAGCTGTAGGCAATGAGGCTCTCTAGCCTTTGCCTTTATCCACAAGTCCAGCTGTTTGCCAGGTGAATGGCTCATCTCTTTTCCCGTGGCCTTCTCTCATTCCTCAATACTATGCTCCTCTGTTAGCTTACTTCCCGGGGCTCCAGCTCAAGACTCCACATCAGAACTCCAATATCGGAACTCCAACTCAAAACTCCAACTCTGTCCTTTGCCATGACTTTTATCTTTGATTTCCTACCCACCAACGGGCAGCTCAATGCCCTACTGATGTGGCCCAATCAAAGCCCTAATCATAACTTAATCATGCCCAGATGAACAGACCAGTTTACAAGCAAAATCCAATGTCTACCTTTTGGAATTCATAACTATATCAAACTGCTAAACTGCTACACAGTTCGTAGTATATTCTTATGACCTCTCTTATTTCTGCAGGGTCAGTGCTAATGTCCATCTCTCATTTCTGATTTTATTTTATTGCATCTTCTCTCTTTTTCTCTTTGTCGGTCTGGCTAAGGTTTTATTGATTTTGTTGATCTTCTCAGAGAAAGAACTTCTGGGTTTCATGTGCCTCTATAGCTTTTTTTGTTCTTGATTTCATTTATTTCTACTCTGCTCTTAACTATTTGTTTCCTTCAGCTTGGTTTGGGATTAGTTTGCTGTTATTTTCCCAGTTCCTCCAGGTGTGCAGCTAAAGCTTCCATTTTAGCTCTTTCTTCTTTTTTAATGTAAGAATTTAGGGCTATAATTTTCCCTCTCAGCATTGTCTTTGCAGTGTCCCATAGGTTTTGATATATTGTGTTCTCATTTTCATTTGTCTCAAGATATTTGCTGAATTCTCTTTAAATTTCTTCTTTGACCCACTGATTATCAAAATGTGTTGCTTAATCTCCATATATTTATGAATTTCTTTTTTTCCATCCATTTTCAATTTCCAGCTCATTCTCTTAAGATTAGAGAAAGCGTTTTCTATAATTTCAATCTTTTTTAACTTATTGAGATTTGTCTTGTGACACAGTATATTGTCTATCTTGGATAAGGATCTATGAGCACTTGAAATAATAGTATATCCTGCTATTTTGGGATGAATTTGTTCTGCAGATGTCTGTTAGGTCTAGTTCATTTATCATATTATTCAAGTTCTCTGTTTCATTTTCCTCTGTCCAGATGTTCTATCCAATAATGAGAGTCTCCAACTATTATTGTAGAGACATCTATGTCTCCCTTCTGTTTTACCACTGTGTTCCTCATATATCATTTTAACAGTGTGTGCCTCATGTATCTTAGGGCACTCAGGTTAGGTGCATAAATATTTAGTACTGTTATTTCTTCTTGCTGAATTGCCCCTTTTAATAATATACAATGACATTCTTCATGCCTTTTAACAGTTTTTCATTTGAAATCTATTTGTTTGATATTAGTACCACTACTGCAGCTTTTTATTTGTTTGTTTGTTTGTTTGGTTACTATTTGTATGGAATACCTGTTTCCAACCTTTCTCTATTTTTAAAAAAGGTTTATTTCATTTATTTATTTCTCCCCACCCCCTCGTTCTTTTGCATTTGCTGTGTCTGTTTGTTGTGTGCTGGTCTTCTTTTAGGAGACACCAGCAGCCAAGCCTGGGACCTCCAATGTGGGAGGGAGTTGCCTAAATGCTTAAGCAAACTCTACTCCTTGCTTTGGTGTGTCTCTCATTGTTTTCCTCATGTCTTTATTGTGTCATCTTTTGGATTGGCTCACCATGCCTGCCCATTGTGTCAGTTCGTTGCCTTGTTTGTCTTCTTTAGGAGACACTGCTAACGGAACCTGGAACCTCCCATGTGGTAGGCAGGAGCTCAATCACTTAAGCCACATCTGCTTCTCCAACCTTTCACTTTTAACCTGGTGTCCTTACATATAAGGTGAATCAGTGGTAGACAACACATAGACAGCTCAAAATTTTTAATCCATTCTATCAGTCTCTGTCTTATGATTGGGGTGTTCAAGCCATTAACATTCAATATTATTACTGTAAAGGCATTACTTACTTCAACCATTTTGTCTTTCAGCTCTCTGTTGTCATATTGTTCTCTTGTCTGCTTTCTTACCATTTATTTTATCCTTCTAATAATCTTCATTTCTACACTTTTCTCCAAATCCCTTACCCTTGTTTTTACTTTCAGTCTATAGCACTCCTTTTAGTGTCTCTTGTAATTCTTGTCTTTGGTAACAGATTCTATTGGTTTTTGATTGTCTCTGAAGAATTTGAACTCACCTTCATTTTTGAAGGACAGTTTTGCAAGATGCAGAATTCTTGCCTAGCAGTTTTTCTCTTTCAGTACCTCAAAACATCCTACCACTTTCTTCTCTCCTCCATGGTTTCTGAAGAGAGGTCAGCACCTAATTTTATTGAGTTTCCCTTGTATGTGATGCTTTGGTTTTCTTTTGATTCTTCCTGAATCTTCTCTTCATATCTGATATTTTTCATTCTGAATAGCAGGTGTCTCGGGATAGGTCTATTTGGATTTATTCTGTATTGGGTGCATTGTCCTGCTTCGATATTGATACTCATATCTTTCATCAGGGTTGAAAATTGTTGGTCATTATTTTCTCAAATATTCCTTCTGACACTTTTCCATTCTCCTTCTGGCATACCAATAATGCAAATGTTTATGCACTTCACATTATCATTCAATTACCTGAGACTCTGTTTAATTTTTTCCATTCTTTTCTCTTTCTGTTCTCCTGCCTTTTCCAGTTCAAATGTTCTGTCTTCAAAATCAATAATTCTGTCATCAAGCAGTTCATATACACTCTTGTGTGCCTTTAATGTATTTTTAATCTCATTCATCATATCTTTCACTCCCAAATGTCTGTTACTTTTCTTTGCAGGCTTTAAAATTGTTCTATATGTTCACTGAGTGTCTTGTTAATATCCTTTATTTCTTTAATCATATTTTCTTTAATTCGTTAAGTACTTTAGGAGACTTGTTTGACTATCACTGATTAATTGTCTTAAATCCTGTATATCTCCAGTATATTTGGTTAGTTCCTTTGGCTGGGCCATCTCTTCCTGTTTTGTAGTATCACTTGCAAGTTTTTACTGATGTCTAGGCATCAGAATATGTTGGTGAATTTACTCTGATGATCAATTTCTCTCTTTTGCCTATTGTTTTTTTCTCAGTTTTTCTTTTATATTTTGTTCAGCTTATTATTTAAATTTGCCCAGCTTAGGTTATCAAAATTAGGCGAGGGACTCACTAATGAGGTGCAAATATTCTCCCAGTGACTAGGATACAGAGAAAGTGGAAAATCATTTTCCATGCAAGTTCCAGATTGGCCAGCAGATGGTGCTTTTCAGTGTAGGTTTCCACTGAGATGTTTCAGTCTTGGCTTTCCTGTTTTCCTGTATTGAATCTCCAGAGCAGAGATTCAAAGTGGGTCCTACTGGCCAAAGCCAGTGAAGAGAAGCCATCTAACTCTCCTTCCCTTTTCTCTACTTCCCTTCAAACTGCTTCCAGGGAGGAAGATGTCTGTTCCCCACTTAGTCAGCAGCAGTGAGCCAGGGGTTTTACCCTTGCTTAACATCTTGGGGGTGGGGGATGAGAACCCTTCCAGGCTGCCACAGGGGCTTTGTAATACACATTTATTGTTTCAGCTTCTGTATCTCTCTGTCCCTCACCCTTCTGGGATTTGTGTAGCATTGCCCTGCTCTGCTGACCTCCAAAGCTGGTCCCTTGGACAGTTGTTGGCTGTTCCTCTGTAGTTTTTGTGAGAGAATTGAGCTCTGCCTGTTAGTCACTATCTTCCTACAATCCCCAGTGTCTTCTTAATATCCTTAATCTATTTATCCATCTGAATAAATTTATTAATGAGATTTGTTTGGATATCTTTGATTAGTTTTCTGAAATCCTGTGTTTAGTATGGAAGTTTAATTTCTTTGTTTGAATAAGCCATATCTTCCTGTTTCTTATTATAGTTTGTAAATTTTTTCTGGTGTTTTGGTATTTTTATTGTTGTTGTTGTTTTCAGTCTTTGCTCTGCTTCTCCCTTTAGTCTATGGCTTTCTTATTGGTTGGCTTTTTGTTATAGCTCCTCTTTGACAATTGGTTCAAATTATTTTGAACTTTTATACTTACGGAACCATTTTTTTTTCAGCTCATATCTGATTTTTACACTGAATATATGCTACAATTTTTATATTTTTGTTTGTTTATATTTTTAATTAAAAAAAGAAACTTTAGATTACATAAATGTGACATAAAAAATATAAGGCATTCCCATATGCCCCACTCCCTCCCCCTCCCACACTTTCCCACACTATCAATATCCTTCATTAGTGTGATACATTTGTTACAATTGGTGAAACCATATGGAAGCATTGCCACTAACCATGCATTATAGATTACATTATAGTTTACACTCTGTCCCATGCAATTTTGTAAGTTATGACTAAATACATAATGCCTGTATTGATCATTACAATGTCATGCAGGACGATTCCAGTGTCCCAAAAATGTCCCCATATTCCACCTATTTTTCCCTCTCCTGCCGCTCAGAACTTCCAGGGGCCCCTGCCTCCACATCAATGAAGAAAGTTCTTCCATTGCTAGAATCACAATAAGTTTATAGTAGAATAATAGTAAATCTAATTTAGTCTATTGTTCATTCCCAAATCTTGAGGATTTTGGGATGGTGATGTCCCCTCTGCCTCTAATTGAGAGGGGCCTTAGGTCCATGGGGCAGATGGATGGAACTATCTTGCTTACAGTTGCAGACACTCTCTGTTCCTTGGTATGGGTGTTGTTCACTATCAACACCTTGTTATTTGTCCTGGGTGAGTCCAATGAACTTTAGAGTAGGTGTTGCAACTCTGCTGAGATTTGGGTACAATTTTTGAGATTGCACTATTTGTGCAATTATTTTATCCCCAGGAGCAAGCTTTCTTTCCCTCTCCCTCCTCTGGGTTTGTTAACCTGTTCTGTTTGATTTTTATTTATCTCTTTTATCACATGGCTCTGGTTTCTGGGTTTCTAGGTTCTTGGTTTAGGCTGCATAAGAGAATTTAAAGACATGCCCTAGGGTAGGAAAGGAAGTATATAGCTTATTAAGAAACAAGAAAATGAGAAAAGTACATGGTCCTAGGTATGGACCATAAGTGGGCTGCAGAGTGACATGTTTGCATGGGACTCCAGGTCAGGAAATTTTAAAATCTTTCTTCCTCCCCCTTCATAATGTCGGGGCAGGACCCCAACTGTTTGCTGGTCAGATTCGGTGCCCCATTTGTCATTTCTCAGGGGCTCAATGGTACAGGCTTTTTAGGGTATGCAGGGCTTTCCCTTGACCCAATGGGATCTCATGGGTCAAACGGAACTTCATTTTATCAAATGGGATCTGTTGGCTTGGATCTCACAAGATTTTTCCAGTAGACTTCTTCTTAGTGGGTTTTCATGCAGGGTTTCACAGCCATGTGGTCTTTAGCATGTTGTCTGTTGGCCATGTTGTCTGCCAGGCCAGCCACCTACCTTCTTTCACTATACTAACTTGCCTCAACAACCCCCCGCAGAGAGTTTACACCCTCATTTTTAAGGGGGTGCTGAAGGGTGATGGTTTTTCTTCTTTAGCTTCTTCCTGCTGGTTAGGAGGAATAAACCCTACCTGACAAGGTGTAAAATCCTCTGGCTATTCTATTGTGTTTGAGGGAAGATGGGTCTGGCCCCCTCATTAGAAATGGATGAAATTCCCCACCTGATATTGATTCTGTAAGAAATAAAATTAGAATTAAAGATACATAGTCCTATCAAGGATAAATAAGATGTGGTAGGTAGGCCCAAAAACGGGACCAGTCATGACATATTGAACCATGAGAGTGAGAAAGGCCAAGGTGCATTCAGAGGCTGTATTCTCCCTAAGTTGATGGGAAACGGCATCCTTTCTTCAGTTCTTTTATGCTGTTGGTTAACTCTAGGGAGAGATTGCAGTAGACTCACTGGGTTTGGTATAAATTACCAACCCAAGGTTTAATGCTGGTGGTTATGCCTAGGACAGCTAGGAGACATATGAAGAGAGGTACTGATCTAGACAAACTCACAAAGACAGTACAGGAAACAACAAGACAAGCATATGGCAAGCAAAGTAAATACAGTACATAAGAGTGCCATTCCTTTATCTTATAAGCATATTCATTAACCACTTAGAAAATGAATTGTTTACCAGGACTTTTAACACATTCATTATCCTTCTGCATATGATCTAGAATAGAAAAGATATCATCATAATCATCAAGCATATATGTACAGTACTTAATACTAGTTGAACTAACCAATGCATAAGTTTCTCTTTCAGATTCAATTGATAGATCTAAGCTCCATGTGTGAAATACCACACATGTTATCTCTCCATGGGAGTAGCCCATAATGCCAATTGTGTTGGTTTACATTCTATTCACATTATTCTCATAATTATTGCTGCACTTGTTGTGTCCTTCACACAGCCATAATGCTGCAGCACTGTTGATCCTAGAGAGAACCTAGGAAGACAAAGCCCCAGCATTTCACCAGCCTGGTTAATAATGCCCTTCAGTGCTATGAAACAGAGCCAGTCTGGAGGCAATGTCCATTTTACATCTGGCCATATTGAGCCACTGTTGGCTTCTGCAGGAGTCTAATACTGCAATACACTCTCCATCCTCCTCAGAAGCATAACCAGAGATGTGGTAATACCTTTATTACTTTTGGGGTCAGTGACCAACCTAGCCAATAACTCAAATGGGGAAGCATCATTGCAGGGTATTTGGGTCTGACTTTGATGCACAAGAGAGTTTGACAATAACATATTTAATGAACTTAAACTATTTTTGTACTTTGTTTTTTACTTGAATACCTTTGCCAAGATTATGTAAATTAACAGGTATTTTATTTTACAGTACAGGAAAAACTGCTTTCTTCATTATTTTGTGCAAATCTAAGATTCCCAATGGAATCATAATCATCTTTCTTTACCACCATGTCAGGGGTGCAGCACATGGAACATGCATATCTCCTCAAGTTAGCTCGAAATTTTGGGTCAGCTGCTGGAATTCCTCAGGAAATTCAGCTGGGTCCTCCTAATATCATCCTACCTGTTGTTTTTTATTTTTATATTGAACTAAATCTGTCAGGGAAAAGGGAACATGGACCCTAATTTTAACTGAATCTCCATTTGCTACTTCACTTATGGGGCAGAGGCTGTTCTCAGGTCCCCTGGTAGGGTGAAGAGATATCCAACTCCTGGTGACTCCTGCTGGACTAGCTATGGGGTGTGGAGGATGGACATAAATCAAAGGGAGCTTTAGGTTCAGGGGACCCTAGGCTTGGGGCCTTAGGCTTCAGAATCTCAGGCTCCAGGAACTGAGATACAATGTGGGGGTAACGGAGGAGGGGATCATCTAGGATATCTCACTCCTTCTCAGGTTTTCTCTTTTCTGGGAATGGTTTCATTTCCAGAGCATAACACAACCTACAAGACCCATTTAAACTTGTGTTCTGAGATAAAGCCAAAAACAGTTGGACATAAAGAATCTTTGACTGCTTCCCTTCCCTTTTACAGAGGAGGTCTACCTGGAAAATAGGTTTATAATTTACAGTGCTGTTGGCAGGCCATTGCTGGCCATTTTCAGGGCCATATGAAATCTCTGACTGCTTCTGTTTCCTTTTACACAGGAAGTCTAACTGAAAAATAGGGTTATAATTTCGAGTGCCATTTCCAAGGCCATACTGTGGCCATACTGTGTTACAGAAGAAGATCAGTTTCTCCTTCCTCAACCCTTCAGTGAGCAAGGTCTGGTACACTAGAGACCATGACCATTATTCTAGGAAAAATGAAAAAGTGTTTGTCAGGCAATCTGTTGTCCTAAGGCCCAAGTCTGAATAAACTATTACCCTCAAAGCTGCAACTCCCCAAATACTTGTCCCTCTAAAAAGCTGGGGGATGCTGACCAGTCAAGGGTCACATAAGCTTTGGGAGACATTTGGAGCTGCTGCTCTGGATTCATGTCCCAAAGTCTCAGAGCCCTTGCTGCTGGGCATTGCCAGGGCAATCTAGAATTGGGAGATGCCTGGACCTAGTTTCCAGAGATTGAAGCTACCAAGCCACATGTGTGATTTTTCTTAGAAAAGGGGCTGGCTTGAATTTTTTTTTTTTTTTT
>JAQZBX010067262.1:0-15975 GCA_029593785.1 Cabassous unicinctus
AAAAAAAAAAAAAAAACTTAAATAGGAGAAAAAATCTAGTGCTGTTCCAGCTTTGATCAGCAGGACACCTGTCCCTCCCTCTCCTCTGAGTCAGAGACCTCAAGCAAGGCTCCTAGGCTGGTTCCTAATGCACTGAATAAGATCATCCTATTAAAAACAACTTCTGCTCAATACAAGTCTCTGCCTCTGGACTTCAGGAAAAGGCATTGCTTGGATTGGATATATTTATGCGACTGCAGCATTTGTGGCTGTAGAATCCTTGACCATATGTTATATATAATTGGAATTATCTTTAAAACTTGAAAAATAAAGTTGTAGTTTTCTAAAAAAAAAAAAAAGTGTGGTACTGACATAAGGATAAGCTGATACACCAATGGAATCAAATTCAGAATCCATAAATAGACCAATACATTTGTAGTCAATTGATTTTTGACACCCTTTGACGAAGATGACAAGACCATTCAATGGGAAATGAAGTCTCTTCAACAAATGGTATGGGAGACAACTGGTATCCACGTTATACAAAAGAATGAAGTTAAACCCCTATCTCACACCATCTATAAACATTAACTCAAAATGGATCATAGATCTAAATACAATCACTAAAACTATAAAACTCTTGGCAGAGAACATAAGAGTATATGTTCATGACCTTGGATTTGGCAATAGGTTCTTATATATGACACCAAAATCACAGGTCCTTATTACTTCAGTTATGCCCTCAACTATTTTTCTCCTCTTCCAGGACTCCTAAAGGTAATGACACTTCTACTTCCATCCTCTATGCCACTCAAAGTTTCAGTTATATTTTCTATTTTTCCCCCCACTGACACCTTTTGGAAAATTTCTTAAACTTATTTTATTCACTGGTTCTTCAATTGTATTCGTTCTTCTTCATGTTACCAATACCTTTTCTTTTCTCCTTAAACCATTATTTTCAAAAAGCAGTTTTGTTGAGATATATTCACATAACTTACAATCCATCCAAAGTGTACAATCAATGGTGTTTAGTATAATCACAAAATTGTTCATTCATCACCACAATAATTTTAGAACATTTTCATTACTCCAAAAGGAAAAACCCCATACCCCTTAGCAGTCACCCCTCAATCCCTCTAGCCTTCCCCGGCCCTACATAATCACTAATCTAATTCTATCTCTATAAATTTATTTATATTTGCATTTTATGTAAATGAAATTATATAATATGTAGTACTTTGGGTTTTTTCACTTAGCATAATTTTTAATTATTGTTATTTTTTAATTAGAGAAGTTGTAAGTTTACAAAAAAATCATGTAAAAAATACAGTGTTCCCATATACCGCCCTATTGTTGACACTTTGCATTATTATGGTACCTTTGTTACAGTTGATGAAAGATATTAAAATACTTCTGTTAACGATAGTCCATAGTTTATACCAGGTATATTTTCCCATATACCACCCTATTATTAACACCTTGTAATAGTGTTATACAATTGTTATAATTCACAAAAGAACATCCTTATATTTGTACTATTAACCACGGTCCCACTATCCACAACAGGGTTCACTGTGCTACAGTCCCATGTGTCGTCTGCTAACTTTCCTTCTAGTAACATGCGTGACCCAAAACTTCCCCTTTCAACCACATTCACAAACATAACTCAGCACAAGTAATTTACACCCACAATAATGTGCTACCCTCACCACTACCCATTTCCAAACATTTACAATCAACCTAAATAGAAACTCTGTACAATTCAAGCATCAGCTCCCCATTCTTAGCCCCACTCTATCCCCTGCTAAGTTATATTCTAGATTCTAACTCTATGAGTTTACTTATTATAATTAGTTCATATTGCTGAGATCATACGATATTTGTCCTTTTATGTCTGGCTTATTTCACTCAACTTAATGTTCTCAAGGTTCATCCATGTTGTTTCTTAGGCCATTGTTTTTGTTTATTTTTAAGTGATTTTTCTGTTTAGTCTGTTAATTCTATTTCATCTGGCATCCATTGTTCTGTTTGTTGTTCTGGCAGAGACAAACTAGATTCTCACCAATCCCATTTTCTCCTCCTAGCTGGAAGAAAATGTACATTTCCCAACCTCTCCTGCAGTTAGGTTGTGGCCATTTAACTGGATTCTAACCTTAAATTATTCTGTGCCCAGACCCTAAAATACCGTGTCATTGCCGCTCTCTCTCTCTCTCTCACCTCTCTGCATGACCCAAAGGAAAGGACTCCAAGAGGAAAGGCGCACAGCCCCCCACTGGTGGAGAGCCTCCGACGAAAGTTGCCTGACTTACACTATACTTTGTGTGAGCCAGAAATGCTTTTATAATGCTAAGTCTCTTGGGTTTGAGAAGTTTGTTAGAACTGCTAGCGTCAACTAACCGAATTCGGTTTTCTTTCTTGTGTTCTTCCAATGACTCATTATTTTCTCCAAAAGCTCAGAAAAAAAGAAGTCCAATGTGCTGCCAGTTGGGTTATTGTATTTTTCATTTCTAAAGTGCTACTGGTTTCTTCCTAATTATGCTGCCTTGTTATTATCATTTTCTTAGCCCTGCAGATATTATTAACCTTGCTTTTATTTATTTATTTTTTTTATATAGTAATCATAATTGTTTTCATCATGTGACTGATAATCCAACAAATGAACATTTCTGCAGATGAACGTCTGCCCTCTATCGTTCCTGCTGGGTCACTCCTTATACTTTACTTTATTTAGCACTTGTTTCATTGACTGGCCACTGTTCTTTAAAAAAACATTTGTTGCCGGAACACAAGAGTCTCTTAAGCATCTTAAGTTTTATTTTTTAAACTCTTTTATCTGCTGATATCAGGTTAAAAAATTCTTTTGAGCAAAGCCCAATTACTGTAAATGAAACCTAGAGATACATAGGTCAGTAATTGTGCACCCATGCTCTGCTAAGCGAGCCCTTCATGAATTGCTCAGCTGCCTCCTCTCTGAGGGACACAAAGCACATTTTCTATTTGGCCTAAAAGGAAGGGTGGAGAACAGTCCTGTACACAGAACTCCTAATGTGCATTGAACAAGGAAGAACCTTACAAGTTATACTTCTCTGGCATCAGATCTGCCGATGTCATTGTACTTAGTCTATAAACATTTCTCAAATTGTGGTCTGGGGAGCTGCAGTGTCAGCGTCACCTGAAAGCTTGCTAGAAATGCAGAATCTCACAGATCTTCTGCATCAGAATCTGCATTTTAACAGCATAGCAAGATGACTCACAGGCACACTGAAGTTTGAAAAGAACTGGTTGAGAACACATTAGCTCCTACAATGAGATCCGTAATTACAGCAACTGGGAGGGCAAGAAAGCGTCCAGAGCACTGGTGTGGGACTCCTGGACTCCATTCTCTATGAAACCTTGATAATGTACCAGGACAGAAACGGTATTTGAAACTAAAAGGGAGCTTTTCGCTGAGAACCACAGGCAGACTAGCTTGCAGCCTCGGGCTCTCATACAATAGCTAGGCTAAGACAAGGGGACGCTGAGAAGTCCAGTGTGACTGCAGCAGATGCCAAAGCAACTCAGGTGAACCTTGTCCCCAGGGGCTTACTGAGAAGAGGAAAAAAATCTTACACCCTGAGGACTGCGCTTTGATTTTACTGTAAATGCCCCTGGCGTGCCTTCGGACCAGTGAGCGTCAGAGAGAACTCTGATGAACAGCAGCAAGAGAACAAGTCAAGAGAAAAGCTTCTGGAGGTGCTTGGAGGAATGGGGATGCAAAATGAGCCAGACCAAGACATACAGCACCCTAGACAGTCTAATAGTTTGGCCTTTTTGAAAAATATATTTTTATTAGAGAGGTTGAGAACTTACAAAACAATCATGTGTGTGTGTGTGAGATTCCATCCAACATCTCTCCACCAACACGCTATGTTATTGTAGAACATTTGTTACAGATTATGAGATAATATCATCAGACTATTACCACTAACACAGTCTATAGTGTACATTTGGTATATTTTTTCCATACCCCCTTATTATTAGCACAGTATCTTCTGTGACAGTGGTGCAAGAATATTACAATATTGCTATTAACTATAGTCCATAAGTTACATTAATTTTTTATTTTTCCCGTGCTTCTCCACATTCTTACTGCCTTGCAATAGTGATGTACATTTGTTCTAGTTCATAGAAGGACATTCTTGTATTTTTACTATTAACCACAATCCTCATCCACCTCTGGGTTCACTGTGTTATTCAGTCCCTAGATTATTCTCTAGCTTTCTTTCAATTGACATTTACATCCCTAGACTACCCCTCCAGCCACAATCCCATTTATAAACCAGCTGTGTTAGTTCTACTCACTAAAACGTGTTACCATCAACTCTATCCATTTCCACACTTTTACAGTCAAGTTAATTAAAACTTCTACAAACAGTAAGCATCAGTACCCCTTCTCAGCCCTCCACCTATCTCCTAATAAATATCCTCTAGGGTTACTCCATACATTTATTCCTCATATTGAGTTCATATTAGTGAGACCATGCAATATTTGTCCTTTTGTGTCTGGCTTATTTCCCTTAACATAATGTCTTCAAGGTTCATCCATGTTATCATATGTGTCCCAATTTCATTTCTTCTTACAGCAGCATAGTATTCCATCGTATGTATATACATTCTGTTTAACCATTCATTGGTTGATGGACATTTGGGTTGTTTCCACCTTTTGGCACTTGTGAATAACACTGCTATGAACATCAGTGTGCAGATGTCTGTTTGTGTCACAGTTTTCAGTTCTTCTGGATATATTCCTGTTGAGGAATTGCTGGATCATATGGCAGTTCTATATTTAGCTTCCTGAGGAACCGCCGAACTGTCTTCCACAGTGGCTGCACCATTTTACAATCCCACCAACAGTGAAGGAGTGTTCCTATTTCTCCACATCCTCTCCAGCACTTGTCGTTTTCTGTTTTCTTAATAAAGGCCATTCTATGCAGTGTGTGACGATATCGCATTGTCATTTTGATTTGCATTTCCCTAACAGCTAGTGATAGTGAACATTTTTTCATGGGCTTTTTGGAGTTTGGCCTTTTTTGACAGCAAAATTTCTGCGGAAAGGGGAAGAAGGACACATGGTAATGATAAGTCTTTTTTTCTATTGTCCTGAAAAATTATTCTATGACCCCAATTTCCATACCCATTCACTAAAATCAAAGTCCTGAAGTTAATGGACCCATCCTCATTAAAAAGGGAGAGAGTGAGACCTAGTGATTTCAACCTCCACCTCAGAAAATGAATTAAAGTATTTTCCTATCCACAAAAAATATTCTCCATGAAAATCATTCTGGTAAATGTAATTTTCTCTATCTTCTCCTGCTTCCAGTGTTGTTTTAGTGACCTTTATAAACTGATGACCACAGCAAACTACTCAAATGAGCCAGAGTTTTTCTGTCTTTCATTACTGATATTGTCATTTTAGAGGAATTCCCTAAATTACATCTCCAAGACCTTGAAAAAGGATTATCCTCAGAATAATGCATCAGATGTGGGTTATTATCTATGGAATTAACTGAGAAAGTTATACAATGTGAGCAGTGCATTTGGGGACACTTGAATATTACTTAAGGGGATCTGGGGGAAGCAGATATGGCTTAAGCGATTGAGCTCCCGCCTACCACACGGGGGTTCCCTGGTTGGGTTCCCAGTGCCTCCTAAAGAAGACAGCAAGCTGGCACAGCGGGCAGGCACAGCAAGCTCATGCAGCAAGAGACACAAGAAGAAAAACACAATGAGAAACACAACAAAGCAGGGAAAGGAGGTGGTTCAAGCCATAAGGTGCCTCCCTCCCACATCAGAGGTCCCAGGTTAGGTTCCCAGTGCCTCCTAAAGAAACAAGGACGACAAACAGACACAGGAAGTGCAAACAATGAGGGGGTGGGAAGAAATAAATAAAATAAATCTTTAAAAAAAAGAGTATCTGGGACAGGTTTGGGGGCACCTGGACTAGTTACAGTTATAATGCAGAAAGAATACAATTGCTTATTCCAACCTATATTCTGCTTGGAGAACTACCATTATGCTGAAGCCACTGGATCAGCCAATGAAGAGACGGTAAGAGTTTCTAGGGCAGAAGCCAGCACTGGTAGTATCATCCAGCCTATCCATGGAAGAAGTCTTGGATCCACAAATCCAGCAACCATTTCCTCCAGCAAATGAGAATGCCTCAGGCTAACTTGTCTGAGAGACTCTTTTAAAATCATCTAACTCTGATTCCATCTGCAACACAATCTTCTAATAATTTTATTTCTGCACAGCTTTCCCACTGAGAGATAATTCACTGGTCAGGTCAATCTGATCTTTCCAGGGTACTTAGCTTCATTAGCATCAATATATTAGATTTTGGTATACTTAAATCACATTATTGGAGCCTAGTTACTCTGAGTTTGACTTAGGAAATTAATCCTCTCTCAGCAAAATAAGAAAACTTTGTAAGCCTGAACTTTCTGAAGTGAATTTACTAAAGTATGCATCACCGTGTGGATAAATATGTCACTTTGTGGGTGATACCTTGTTTTAGTTTCCTGGATGGTAAAACAAAACAAATACCTTACAATGGGTTGGCTTAACAACAGGAAATGACGGACTCAACGGTTTTAGAGGCTGGAAAGCCTGTTTCCTCCCAGGGTCAGGGACAGGGACACTCCTTGGGGTTCCTTGGCTTTTGCATCACACAGCAATACACATGGCAGTGTCTTCCCTTTCTCTGCTGGCTTCTGTGGACCTCCAGCTTCTGGCTGCTCCCCATGGCTTCTCTTTTGTGTTCAATTCCCTTTGCTTCTAGGGACTTCAGCCATGTTGGATTAAGGCCCATCCTCATTCAGTTTGGGCAACAGAAAGAAAAACAGCTAGGGGGAAAAAAAAAAAAAAAACAGAGCCATGGTGACCCATGAAACAATAACAAGCAGTTTAACATACATGAAAATGGCACTGCAAAAAGGAGAGGAAGTTTGAAGCAGAAAAAAATATTTAAAGTAATAATGCAAAGTTTTTCCTCATTTGAAAAAAACAGGAGCCCACATATCCAAGCTCAACAAAACTCCAGAATAATAAACAGGCTGCCATCGTGCCAGCCCCTAGAACCAGGTTATCACTGAGCATCCTGGCTCTGGACGCCACTAAACCTGATTTAATCCAGTTCCACCATCTACCAGGTCTCAGCGAGGCCAGGTGACACTCCAGGATGAAGACAAGCCAATCTGGGAGTAGACTGGATCCAACTTCATTCAGCATTACTACCAGGTATTTGATAACGACAGAACCCAACTAGGCGCAATTCATACTGACGCATGGCGCCTTACGTGGGAAGGACAGCAGTTCCAGGGGAAAGCTGCCATTGTGGAGAGAAGTTGCCTAGCCTTCCGTTCCTGAAAATCCAGCACAGTGTCACGGCGCAGGACCACCAGCCTACACCAGATAGCTGCATCATCAGCATGGTCGTGGGCCAGCTCAGGGCCGATGAAGACCCATCGTGGGGCTCCACCAGCTGTTCCTATGAAAGAACATCAGCAATGCCTGGCTTTGCCCCAGTGCTTGCCCTGCACAACTTCGGCTGACTGCCTCCCAGCCAGGCACCCGTGCTGTTTCCTCCTCCCTCCTCTTTTCGATACTATTCACACTACTCCAGATGCTCCAAATATCACACACAAATGAGCAGGGCCGCAGTGGGAGTGGGTGAGGTGCCTGCTGCCATCCAGGTGTCGTGCGTGATATCTGGATGCTAGACTAGTTGCATCTGACAGGAGAAGTTTGTGTTGTACCAGCGCATGCCTTGGAAAGACTTAAGTAATGCAAAAGGTTGTCTTTTCCTTTTTCTTTTTTTTTTTTAATCTGCTGACAAGTTGGTCTAGTAACCCAAAGAAGTAAAGGAGAAAGCAAATGCCTCACTGCCCAGATACTGATTTGTTCAGATGTTTCAATGCCTCATTACACAATAAAACCACGGAAATTAAAAAAATAATAATAACAAACAAAACTAAAAGCAAAATTATGCACATTAGAGTCAAACTACTGAAGAATAAGCAAAGCCTAAGAAAATCTTTAATGGAACCAGAGGGAAAAAAACACATTTCATACAGGAAAACGCCAATATGAATGATGACTGAGTTTTTGTTAGAAACCATGCAAGCCATGCTCAGAAGGACAATATTGGGACATATGAATAAATGGAATATAGACTGTAAGCTTTACATCAATGTTAAATTTCTTGAACTTGATAACTACAAAACGTAAGTGAATATCCTTGTTCTTAGGAAATGGACATGGCAGTGTTAAGTGTTCAGGGAGCCTGATGTATACAACCTACACTCAAGTATTTGTAAAATTGATTCATAGACAGACAGATGGATAGATAGATGGGCTGATAGATTAATGGATAGATAGGATGATACAGCAAATGGGGCAAAATGTTAAAATTGGTGGACTTGGGTATCTGGGGGTGTATTAGTCAGACAAAGAGGTGCTGATGCAAAGTACCAAAAATCCATTGGCATTTATAAAGGGTGTATTTATTTGGGGTAGAATTTTACAGTCACAAGGCCATAAAGCATAAGTTACTTCCCTCACCGAACTCTGTTGCCACATATTGAAGCAAGATGGCTGCCGGTCTCTGCGAGGGTTCAGGCTTCCTCTTTCTCCTAAGGTTCTGTGGTCCCAGCTACTTCCTTCCTCAGCTGTAGGCTAGCATAAGGCTTGTCTCTCTTCCTGGGGCTTCTTTCCGGACTCAGCTGCTCTGCTCTCTTCACAAGGTGAAGTCTATCAGACTCATTCTGAGTCTGTAGACTATCAGACTCATTCTCTTCCCAGGGCCTCTGCAGTGTCCAATGGAGTCTTCTCTCTTTTCTCACGTATCTGCTTCTCTGTGTATTTACTTCCCTGAGCTCCAGCATCAAAACTCCAACTCCCTCCTCTGCCATGTCATTTTCTCTGTAAGTCCCCACCCATCAAGGGTGTGGGAACTTAATGCCCTTCTGACTGGCCCAATCAAAGACCTAATCATAATTTAATCAAGTAAAAGTGAAACCTCTGAAGTTAATACAATCTAATATTCCCAGAGGAACAGAACAGTTTATAAACATAATCCAATATCTATATTTGGGATTCATAAACAATATCAAACAGCTACAGGAGAGATAGGGTATATAGGAATTCTCTGTATGGTATTTGTACTATTTTTGTAACTGTCCTGTAAGTTTGAAAGTTTTTTAGGAGGTACCGGGGATTGAACCCGGGACCTTGTAAATGCCAAGCACATGCTCAATCACTGAGCTACACCCACTCCAGTTTGAGAGTGTTTCTAAATAAAAAGTTTAAACAAAAAAAATAATAATAAAGGAGAATATATCATAGTGATTAAAATCTCATATCAATTAGAAACATATAATCACCTAGCTTCAAAAATACATGACAAATGGGAAGCGGATGTGGCTCAAGTGATTGGGCTCCCATCTACCATATAGGAGGTCCAGAATTTGATTCCCGGGGCCTCCTGGTGAAGGCAAGCTGGCCCATGCAGAGAGCTGGCCCATGCAGAGTGCTGGCCCTCACGGAGAGCTGGCACAGCAAGATGACACAACAAAAAGAGACACAGAGGAGAGACAATAAGAGACACAGCAGACCACAGAGGTGAGGTGGTGCAAGAGATTGAGCGCCTCTCTCCCACTCCGGAAGGTCTCAGGATCAGTTCCCAGTGCCGCCTAAAGAGAAGACAAGCAGACACAGAAGAACACACAGCAAATGGACACAGAGAGCAGACAACAGGGGCGGGGGGTGCCGGGGGGAGAGAGAAATAAATAAATGAATCTTTAGGAAAAAAATGCATGACAAAAATAAAGGAAGAAATAGAAAAATCCACAATTCTAGTCTGAGATTTGAATACTCTTCTCTCAGTAATTGATAGGACAAGTACACAAAGAATGAGTTAGGGTATAGATTTAAACACTATCAACTAACAATTTCATTGACACCCAACAATTTCAGAATGCATTATTTTCAGGTACACATGCAACATTCACCAAGATAGACTATATGCTGGACTATTAAAAGAGCCTTATTAAATAGTGAAAGATAAAAACTTTATAGAGCATGTTATCTGACCACAACAATATTAAATTAGAAATTAATAAAAATACAAAATCCAAAAAAATACCGTAGATTCTAATTAATCTCTGGATCATAGAAAAAAATCACAAGGGAACTTTCGTTGATGATAATGAAAACAGAACATATCAAAATTTGTGGGAAGCTGTTAAGCAATACCTAGAAGAAAAGATATAGTTTTAATGCTTATATTTTAAAAGAAGAAAGCTTAAGAAGCTAGTGAAAGAATAATAAATTAAACCTAATTAAGTAGAAGGAAGAAAATAATGAGCAAATATCCAATAAAATAGAAAATAAATAAAAGAGGAAATAACAAATCAAAAGTTGATTCTTTGAAAAGATTAATAACATTGACAAATTTCTTAGAAAAAGAGTTAAAATACAAATTACCAATATCAGAAATAAAATAGGGGAGTAAATTTTACAAAAATCGTAAAAGTTATTAGTGGGGGGAAGCGGATGTGGCTCAATCGATAGGGCTCCCGTTTACCATATGGGAGGCCCCAGGTTCGTTTCCCGGGGCCTCCTGGTGAAGGCAAGCCAGCCCGGTGTGGCACGAGAGCTGGCACAGCAAGAGGACCCAATGAAGGGAGACAAGCAGACACAGAAAAACACAAAAGTAAGTGGACACAGTGAGCACAAGCAGCAAGGCGGGGGGAAAATAAATAAATAAAATAAATCTTTAAAAAAAAGTTATTAGTGCTATATCCATTTAGAAACTTAATATTTATTAATAACTGATCATCTTTCACCCTCGTTTGGTATAGTCTCATGTGTTATATTATCGCAGGCTTGACAGCTGTTTGAGCTCATGTGCACCAGCAGGTCAGATAACTCTGTGGCACAAGCTTTTATCCCCCACCCCCACCCCAACAGCTCCCTTGTCTGTCTGTTCATTGTATGCTCGTTGTCTCTGCTCGTTGTGTCTGCTTGTTGTTTTTGCTCATTGTGTCTGCTCGTTGTCTCTGCTCATCTTCTCCAGGAGGCACCAGAAACCAAACCTGGGACCTCCCGTGTGGGAGGCGGGCGCCCAACTGCTTGAACCACATCTGCTCCCCCAAATCAGCTTTTGAATAAAGCCCTGGGACCATTTCAGCTTGTATAGCCACTTGTCTTAATTTTTTCCCCCATAGCAGCATGGAGGAGGCAAGACCTTCAGGTTAAATTTTGAACTAGCCTTACATTTGATTTTTTTTTAATAAGAGACTCAGGGAAGATACTAAATTAAAATCTCTAATTTGACTTTTGTGTTTTCCATTGAGCTGATTTTATAATGGAAAGTGGTATTGCAACAGTTTTGTAATTCTACAGATTTCTTAATATTTTTCCATCATGACCTTTCATTTCACAAGTTTCTGAAGTCAGAATTAAATTCCATTTTTGATAAATTTAATCTCAAGTATTGTTTAATTGCTTTTAAAGTTATATAGAGTATTGTAAACTGCAGAGAAGATGAAAATGAGTTTTCACAGGACCTATCTTGTTGTGAACTAAACTAAACCTACTTTTTCTGACTTCTTTGTGATGCCTTGCTGATAAATATATGTAATAAGTATGGGGGGAGTTAATAATAGGAAAAAAGAAAACTAAAAATGAACAAAATCAAAGAAAAATGAAAACAAAAGAAAAAATAATAAATAAATAAATTTAAAAAACAAAATGAAAAACAAAGAAAGGCTTTAAAAAGTTAATAATGGGAATGCCATGAATAACTTATTCTAATAAATAATATATCTTATAAGAAATAGATAAATTCTCTGAGAAACAAATCACCTAAACTGACACAAGAAAAAATATATATAGCCTGAAAACTCCTGTCTATTGAAGAAATTGAATTCATAGTTATAAATCTTCAGACACACACATACACACACACACACACACACACACACACACATGCACAAACCCATCAGGGCAAGAAAACATCACTGGTGAAGTCTA
Source organism: Cabassous unicinctus (assembly GCA_029593785.1). Lineage (NCBI taxonomy): Eukaryota > Metazoa > Chordata > Mammalia > Cingulata > Chlamyphoridae > Cabassous > Cabassous unicinctus. The sequence continues at coordinate 12,052 of JAQZBX010067262.1, forward strand.
TCGAATATTTAAGGAAGCATTAATATCAATCTTACACATATTCTTTCGGTTCTTTCCAACTCATTTTTTGAGATCAGCTCAGCATATCCCTAATCCTAAAACCAGAGGAGGACATTATATATTTTTTTAAAAAGAAAGAAAATTACAAACCAATATCTATCAAGAACTTAGACGCAAAAATCTTTAACAAAATATTAGCAAATAGAATCTAGCATGGCCATGAGTGATTTATCCCAGGAACACAAAATTACTTGAACATTTGAAAATCAATCAACGTAATTCCCCTGAAATTACAGAATAAATTAGAAAAACTAGAAAAATAATATACTCCTCTCAATAAATGCAAAAATAACATTTAATAAAATTCAAAAATTCATTTGTTGTATGTTTATTGTGTTAACTTTCTATTGCTACATAACAAAATACCACAGAGTTAGTGGCTTAAGACAGCAGACATTTATTATCTCACAGTGTCCGAGGGTCAGGAGTCCAGGCAGAGCTTAGCCAGGTTCTCTGTTTCAGAATATCACCTGCCTGCAATCCGGGTTTTGACAAGGTCTCATCAGAGGCTTGACCGGGGCAAGATCCGCCTCCAGACTTGCTCAGGGTGTTGGCAGAATTAATTTCCTTGACTGGGCTCCTGCTTTCCTGCTGGCTATCAGCCAGGGGTCCCGCTCAGCTCTTAGGGGTCTCCCGCAGTTCCTGGCCACATGGCCCTCCGTCAGCTTCTCTCACAAGATTACACCTCACTTCTTCAAATCCTGCAAGGGAGTCTCTCTTGTTAGCAGATGGAGCTCTCTATATGTGGGTAGGTATGTGTGCATTTGTATGCATAGATGTGTGTATATGCATGTATGTGTACATAAAGACTAACCCCACCAATCGTGGCAAGGATGTGGAGCTACCTAGAACTCTCACCATGCTGCTGTGAATGTGGACCAATACAACCAATTCAGAAAAGAGTTTGATGGTTTCTTAGATGTTAAACATGCAGTTATCCCTTCCACATCGTGACTTTCCCCATCACGTTTTTGATGTATCATGGCCAGCTTGAGCCTCCACGGTTTACAGCATTAACTACATCCTTGGCTCGTACTACACAACCAGCAAGGGAGAAAAGGCAAGAAAGCCCTAAACTAAAGAGAGAAACTGCACCCAGAATAAATACTCTAGTAACCCAGATGCCAAGATACCAACAAAAAATTACCATCCACACCAAGAAACATGAAGATATGGCCCAGTTAAAGGAACAAGACAAGCCTCCAGATGACATAAAGGAGTTGAGACAATTAATCATAGATGTTCAAACAAATCTCCTTAATAAATTCAACGAGATGGCTGAAGAGATTAAGGATATTAAGAAGACACTGGATGAGCACAAAGAAGAATTTGAAAGCATACATAGAAAAATAGCAGATCTTATGGGAATGATAGGCACAATAAATGAAATTAAAAATACACTGGAGGGGAAGCAGCTGTGGCTCGGCTGGTTGGACTCCCGTTTACCATATGGGGGGTCCCAGGTTCGGTTCTGGGGCCTCCTGGTGAAGGCAAGCCAGCTTGCGAGGTGCGGTGAGCTGACGACCCACGCGGTGAGCTGACAGCCCGCGTAGCACAGTGAGCTGGCGCAGCAAGATGACACAACAAAGGAAGACAAGCAGACACAGAAAAACGCACAGCATATGGTCACAGTGAGCACAAGCAGCAAGGAGGGCATAAATAAATAAATAGATAGATAAATAAATCTTTTAAAAAATACACTGGAATCATAGAATAGCACACTTGAAGAGGCAGGAAAAAGGCTGGTGAGCTTGAAGAAATGGCCTCCAAAAGCAAACTTACAAAAGAACAGATGAAGAAAAGATTGGAAAAACTTGAACAAGTTCTCAGGAAATAAATCGACAGCAAGAGATGTGCAAACATGCATGTCATGGGTGTCCCAGAAGGAGAAGAGAAGGGAAAAGGGGCAGAGGAATATATGAAGAAATAATGGTAGAAAATTTCCCAGCCCTATTGAAGGACACGATATCCATGTCCAAGAAGCACAACGTACTCCCATCTGAATAAATCCTAATAGACCAACTCCAAGACACATACTAATCAGAATGTCAAATGCCAAAGACAAAGAGAGAATTTTGATAGCAGCAAGAGAAAAGCAATGCATAACATATAAGGGACACCCAATAAGATTAAGTGCCATTTTCTCATCAGAAACCATGGAGTCTAGAAGACAGTGGTGTGATATATTTAATATACTGCAAGAGAAAAACCTCCAGCCAAGAATCTTATATCCCACAGGATTGTCATTCAAAAATGAGGGTGAGTTTAAAATATTCACAGATAACAGACACTGAGAGAGTTTGTAACCAAGAGACCAGCTTTGCAGGAAATACTAAAGGATGTGCTACAGTCTGAAAAGAAAAGACAGGAGAGAGAGGCTTGGAAGAGAGTCTAGAAATGATTATATCAGTAAAAGTAACTAAAAGAGTGGTGAAAACAAAATATGACAGATAAAACCCAAAGGTCAAAATGGGTAAGGACTGCCTTTACAGTAATAACATTGAATGTTAATGGATCAATATCCCCAATCAAAAGACACAGACTGGCAGAATGGATAAGAAAATATGAGCCACCTATATGCTGTCTGCAAGAGACTCACCTTAGACCCAAGGATACCAATAGATTGAAAGTGAAAGGCTAGATAAAGATATTCCATGCATGCAGTAACAACAACAACAACAACAACAACAAAAAAAGCCAGAGTAGCTATACTTATATCAGATGAAATAGACTTTAAAAGACATTAGTAATGCACAATCTGAGGAGGAAGTCAAGAAAAAAATTCCATTTATAATAACGACTAAAAGAATCATATATTTAGTAATAAACTTAATAATGCAAAGCAATTGTATTTAGAAATCTACAACTCATTGTTAAAAGAAATCAAAAAAGACCTAAATAACTGGAAAAACATTCCATGCTCACAGATTGGAAGACTAAATATCATTAAGATGTCTATTCTACTCAAATTGATATACAGATTCAGTGTAATCCCAATAAAAATTCCACCAGCATTTTTTAAATAAATGGAAAACATGATTATCAAATTTATTGATAATAAATAAATTATTATTATAAGAGGACCTGAATAGCCAGAAACATCTTAAAAAGGAAAAGTGAAGTTGGAGAACTCTCACTTCCAGACTTTAAGTCATATTACCTAGCTACAGTGGTTAAAAACAGTATGGTACTCACATAAAGACAGACACATAGACCAATGGAAACAAATTGATGGTTCAGAAATAGACCTTTACATCCATGGTCAAGTGATTTTTGTCAAGCCTGTCAAACCCACCCAGCTCAGGCAGAACAGTCCATTCAACAAATGGTGCTGGGAGAACTGGAAATCAATAGCCAAAAGAAGGAAAGAGGACCCCTGTCTCATGCCTTATACAAAAATTAACTCAAGATGGATCAAAAAACTAAATATAAAAGCAAGAACTATAAAGCTTCTAGTAGAAAATGTAGGAAAACATCTTCAAGAGCTGGTGGTAGGTGGTAGATTCTTAAAGGAGATAAGAGGAGGGCTGAGATGGACTACTGATGTCTAATGTATGCAGAGGTTTTAATTAACTTTATTGTGAAAGCGTGGAAATGGATAGTAATAAATAACTAGTAGAGCCCGAATTTGTGGAAGGATCTGGAATGTGTATTTTGGAGACTGGAGTTTGGATTTCCCTCTAATGATATGGAAATTAAGAGGATGGGCGGGCAATTTCAGCACAACGATGAAGTACACATTTTGGGTCTGTGTACTTAAGGCAAGTTCCTGAATCACATTCATAACAGCCATCCAGCGGCTTCGTGAACTCTCTCTAGGGCCTGCTCACTCACATATCCTCTCTCTCTCTCTCTCTCCCCCCC
>JAQZBX010067263.1:0-15975 GCA_029593785.1 Cabassous unicinctus
TCGAACCCTGGTCCCTCCATATGGTAGACGGATGCTGAACCTCTTGAGCCACATCCGTTTCCCTTTGCCATGCCTTTTATCTTCAATTCCCTACCCACCAAGGGGTGGGGCTCAACGTCCTACTGATGTGGCCCAATCAAAGCCCCAATTATAACTTAATCATGCCCAGATGAACAGATCAGTTTACAAGCATAATCCAATAGCCATTTTTGGAATTCATAATTATATCAAACTGCCCAACGGTTACAATCATGTAGTTTTAAAAATGCCTGTATAACTTCACATACTTGTTAGTTTACACACACACACACACGTTTAGACACACACTATTATTATGGCAAAAAACCAACAGAGTATTTTTCCATCAAATAAAGTGTCCAAAATTGAGAACGGTTAATTGAGTTGGTTAATGTTAAATTTTGCAGCATGAAATATGCACCATGGAAATATCTACTGCATGCTACTTGTGGAAAGCTAGGTTGTCAGAGGCCTTTCTAAATACATGGTACTCATTGGCTCTCTATGCAAATTTTAGTTTTCACTAAGTACTTCTGTGGGCAAGAGGTGCCTGTGTATATGTGTGTGGGTGTGTGTCTGTCTGTTGGGGATGGTGGTGGAAAGAATTGCTAATTGGATTGTTATATAGCCATTTACTTGTCTAAACCTCACCCACATGACTGTACATACTGTCTTTTTCGTTCTGGTATTTTAATTTCCTACACAAGATCAACATTGGGTTTTAGAGTTATTTTTGTGTCCTGGAACATCTGGGGGCAAAAAGAATAAGCATGTGAGAGATGATAGAGTGTGTTCCTACTTGAACACGCAGATGGTCAGCAGCTCCTGGGCCTGCTGTGTATAGTTTCATACATAGCTCTTGATATGGAGGGGAGGGTTTTCAGAAGCATTAGAGGGCTTGCTCACTGTCAATCAGGGAGTTTAAAATATCACTGGATAGGTAGATTCAGATACACATAACGCACTGAGGAGTACTTTTGGGATCTTTTTTTGTTTGTTTGTTTTCCGGGAGGTCCTGGGGATCGAACCCAGGTCCCTCCATATGGGAGACGGATGCCCAACCATTTGAGCCACATCCTCCCCCCTCTGAGGAGAACTTTTATAAAGAAATATGTCAAATTGATCATGTCAAATAAATCAATGTATTAAAAATTGAGAGAGAACTTCTAATGATAAATGAGCTCTGGGCTTGGAATTAGGTAATCTTGGTTTGAATCCAGTTTGGGTCTCTGTCCTTATCTCCATAATGGGGGACTGGGACTTGATTAGGGGTACCAAATAAGTGGCATTCCTGCAAGCTCCAAAGGCAGCTGACCCTAATTATCATGGTCCTCTTTTTCCCTCAGAATCCTTCTCAATTCAGTGTTCTAGTCATTTGATTGGAGTTGACATAGGAGACAAAATCTGTTTGCCATGCCTAGGCAGTATACAATCCCAATCCTCTCCTAGCTGTTGATCTCCTTGAGGAAAGAGAAGAAAGATCCGTGGATGCTCTGAATCACACCACTGCTCAGTGTATATAGAGTGAATCATTCCTACTTCTTTTAGTTCTTCCATAGCAGCATGGCATCTTGGACAAATCATCCACGGTGGTGAAAATTTTTGCTAAAGACGTTATCATTGAAATATTGAAAGTTTTTTGCAAAACAAACTGCTGTGTGTTAGCCTTAAGACAGGAATTGACTTAGAATGAAAATTTGAAAAACCCTGCTGATTCTTCGATGTTATTTTTCTTTATTAGCAGCATGTAGAATAGTAAATGTTCCTGACTTCTGCCAGGCCTAAGTCAGTGTTTACATACTGTCCAGTTGATGTGAACTCCTTGTAGCTGAAATCTGGTATTTGAGATACATATTGGCTTCATAGTCGTTTTACAGAGCTCTGTGACAATTGCATTGGAGCGCCCTCCCCTGCCCTTTCATCTGGACAGGAAAGAACAAAGAAACTACTAAGAGTAGACCTTTGTGTTTGATCTTTTAGAAGCTATAAGGACGGGTAAAATAATGATACCCTCACCCCAGTGGTGCTTAGTGATAGTGGGAGTACAAACTGCTGCACTCAGAAATGTCTAAGAGAGGAAATCCTGTTAGTAGCAGTAAGTCAGGAGGCAAATGTGCCCAAAACTGTTTGAGTACGGAACAGAGTGCAGGGAACGTAAAAACCCTGAAGGACGGCGGGTAGTTGTGATTTATTGAAAGCTCGCTCACAATCCTTTGAGCTTGCTAGAGAGCCCCAGGATTACTTTTAGTTTATAGGACTGAATGCTTTTGCATGCGCAAATCCTATTTGTGCAAATTTGACCCTTAAAATGAGTTCTGCTTTTGTCTCCCATTCCTTCTCCTCCTTTCCTCCTCTGAAGTTGGCCTTTTGCGTGAAGTTTTGGGTTTTATGGTTGATGTTAAGGCTTCAAGACCATGTATGGCTGGTTATTCAGCCATCCACATACTTAATAATTATTTATTAAGCACATATTATCTACCAGGCGCTGTGCCAGTGGCTAGGAATAATAATAGAATTGAACATTTATTAAGAATGCCCTACGTGTATGGCCCAGTTTGTTAAGCACTTAACACAGAATTTTTCTTCATTTAATCTTCATAACAAATGAGGATGGCTTATTTTATGGAGGAGTCTCAGGGAGGGCTAAAGTGTTGTTTGGATCATACTGCTAAATGACTGGGTTAGTATTAAAATATTGGTGTTGAGCATTGGTTCATTTTTATTCTTCTAATCACTCATGGATAGGTATATTTTTAAAAGCAAATTCCCCATTTTTACAACTTGGATCCAGGTATTGTCTCCCCCTACCCTGAACCCCTCCCCGTAATCACTCATGATAAAAGGTAGAAAATCCATCTGTAAGAACATGCTCTTTAATTTCCTGTCTTATATCCTGATGGTATATGGTGATGTTATAAAACTAGTGCAGTCGAGCCTGATGAACATTACATTAGGGAGGTTTCAAGGAGACCCAGAATGGTTTTATATTTAATAAAAGGCTAATTGAATCCTAACGTTTTACTTTCTAGGAGCATCTTGTGTGTGTGTGTGTGTCCCTGCCTGAGGTTGGAACTGCTGGGAGCTCATGGAAGCATTTTGCAATGATAAGTCTGTGGTGTGCCTGCTCTGCCCACCCCCTTGGAGCTGCTGAGATCAATTACCCTGCACTGACCCAGAGCAGGGCGTTGTCTGGCTGCCACAGACCGAGCTTCTCCTAGAGTTGACGGGTGCATTTATGTTTGACCTGTTTCCCAGATTTATTTTTTTGGCTGTATTCAGATAGGTCTCTTATTTACGGTATTTGTAAATTCTCAGTATTCTAAAGTTTGCTAAATGGGAGATTTGTTGAAAGTGATATCAAACAAATTGAAGAATCAATTTATTTCAAAATGTTCTTTGATGTCTCTGCCATCTTCTAGTACCATAATCTCCAAATATTTGAAATCAGCTCTGTAAACTTGTTGTGTGTGTCCTTTCTCCACAGGGCCTATGTTCTTTCTTTCAATTCATCTTCTCTGCTTTATGCTTATTTCTTGTCATCTCTCATCTTTTGGGCATTTGAAGTCTTAAAGTGGTTAGCTGTTATTTGAATATTAATCTGACAAGTTTCAACCAAATGACATCTAAAATTTTAGGCTACTATTTATTCAACAGATATTTTTTAACATTGCTCTATCGGGCAGGTACTCTGTCTGATGCTGGAAAGAAACAAGCAAAACGGAGACAATCTCTGCTCTGATCCCTCTGGTAATGGACCCAGCCATGAATCCGTTAAGCACGTGGACAAACAACTAAAGCTTGCTTTTGGAGCTATAACCTAAAGGGCCACAGGGCTATGACAGTGTATAACAAGGGGTCCTGACTTAGTCTGAGAGTCAGGCCAATCTCACCTGAAGGATTAACGTGTGTGAGCTCTAAAGGATGGAGAGGCATCAACTAGGTACAGAAGAAAAGGAGGAGCCTTCTGGCAGAGCAGCTGGCAGAGCAGAGGCCCTAAAGGGAGGGAGTGCTGTGGCTCTAGGAGCTGAACGCAGCCTGCAGTGGCTCGAACGCTTTGAGGGAGGACTGGTGTAGGGCAAGCAGCAGCTACAGAGGTACGGATGGCCAGGTCTTACAGACCAAGTTAAGGATGTCAGTCCTTGAGCGTAGGAGACACGGGAATCCCTCAGAGGGCTTTCAGCCAGGAGGTGCACAGATCAGAACTTCCTTAGGGAGGCTCTTGCCTGCCATTGTTATATGGAGAACAAAGTGAAGTGGTCAAGGGTAGATGTATGGCACAGCCAGTGAGGAGGCCATTCCTCATTCTTGTGAGAGATTTTGGTTCCTTAAAGTGGAAATGTGGCAGTAGATCTATTTAGGAGGAAAAACCAGCTGGATAGGGCAATGAATTAGATATGGAAGGAAGAGAGAGGGGCGGGGGTGCCAAGGGTCAGGACTGTGGTTCCACTCACCAATTTGTGGCAAGCTGCAGGAAGACCAGGTTTTGGGGAACACTGTGTGGTTTTGGGCATGTTGAATGAGAGGTGTCTTACCTCCAGGAGGGAAGATGTCAGGAAGGCAGCTGGCTCCAGGTTCCGGAGCTGAAAGGGGCAGCCAGGGCTGGGATGCACACCTGAGGGTCATCTGCTTTCAGGTTGAGTTGAACGAATGCCAAGGATCAGAAGGCCTGGAGAGACGACCGAGTGAAATGCTGGAGGGCGCACTGTTGTCGGCTAAGTTAGAGAAGGGGCCGCCAGCGAGGCCAGTACAAAAGCAGGGACCAGAGGGCAAAGAGTGAAGGAATAGGGACAGCAACCGCCTGAGAACCGAGTCTCTGGGCAGATACTGAGGATTAAGTTTAACACATCATGTTATTTATCAGAATAGTTCTGTCTTTCATTGCATTGTCTTTGAAGTTATGGCGCCCTAGAAATCTCTCTTTCAACCAACCAGGCTGAAAGTGGTGTCACCTAGCTTTCTTTCTTTTAAAAGAAAGGGAGAAAATAGAGAGAGGGTTGGTCTCACTCAATGCCTTCTCTCTGCTGCCTCTGGGTGTTAATACAGAAGGGAACAGCTCAGAAGATGAGCTGTTCTCAGAGATGATCAGTTTGTGTCCAACTCACGGAGATACCAACCACCGACCCTCTTCTTTTATTTACTCAGCCAGGACATTTGTGCAAATCAGTAAAAGGATTTCTTAATTATATGTTTTTAGAGATGTACAGCTGTGCTATCTACTCGTCCTATCAGAACAGATAAAACAGATCAGTAGGTAAATAAGCATTTATCGGTGTTTGAGAGACATTTCATTAAGCTAGAATATTTCATTAGAGACCCGTCTCCATTTTCAAGTATTTTGTTAACAGGGTCTCAGGATGATTGCAGGAAAGGGGGCTTGGGGAGGGCCATGTGCTCTGACATTAACTGGATTACAGAATTTTATAGATTAGGTAAGGTGGACTTTAAAACAGCAACAGGAGAAGCAGTTTTGGACCCATCTGTCTGTGAGTGTGGGTGGGGATGGAATTTGACTGGAGGGCAAGTATTATAGGATTAATGAGTTTTGATTGCCGAGATTTTGTAGGAATGAAGAAAGCGCATCCTTACTTGCAGGTTCATTCTTTCTACTCTTGCATAGACTGTTTATTTCTGTTCTCTCTCGCTAAGAATTTTGACAATTTTAGTAACTTCTCCATATTTTTAATGCCTGGAGCAACTCCCTAAATTAACAAGGAGGGGATGTCTAAGATGATGCTGATAAAGACAGCCCTGAGATATGTTTGATTTGGTGCTTTGGGGGTGATATGTAGAGATGGGATGTCAGAAAGAACAGCTTGGAGTCTTCTCTTAGGTCCCTGCTTCTCAGACTTGGGTTAGCCAGGAAGGGGTGTGTGGCTCTCTTAGCTGGGGTCCTTGAGGGTCTGCCTCGGTGGTTTATGTTCAAAGACTGCATGTCCCATGCTTCCTGGTCTCCCAACCTTCCCCTTGGTCACATTTCTTCCTTCTGTGCTTTAAATATAAAGAGGACCCCTGTGCTTCTCCCCTCTCTTTAACTTCTGAAGACTCCCAGTTCATCTATTATGCTCTCCCAGTGGTTGATGCCATTTAACGTATTTAGTATCTTTCCGCTTTTGTGTTGGCATGGGCAAGGTTATGCCACCACAGCACATTAATCCCCGAATCTCAGTGGCTTCACACAACAAAGGTTTGTTTCTCCCTCGCTGGACATAACTATTTCAAGTCAGTGGGGCACTCTTCTCCACACAGCCATATGGGATCTTGTGGCTACAGTATCTAGAACCAGAGACCTCCTGCAGGGGGCTAGGAAGGAGAGGGACTGGAGAATCACTGGAGGCTTTTCATTGTTTCAGCTCAGAGGCAACACTTCTGCCCAGAGCCCATTGGTCAGAGCAAGCCCAGTGACCCTCTAACTGCTGGAGGGATGTGGGTTGCTACGCAGGGAAGCAAATGAAGTATTTGGTGGGTGTACTTGTCTTTGTACATCTGTACATTGCTTCTGGGAAGGAAATTTCTACAACGGTGTTGTTAGAATTACAACCTGGGCTGGTCCATGCATTGCTATATATAGCCTTTCCTTAATGGAAACTGTCTAGAAGACAAAGTAAACTGACACATAGTCCCTGTTTTTTTAAACCCTTACATTTATGGTTAATTTTTTCCTTTTATTGTTGAAGATTTGATCATTATTTTCCTCTTGAAACCAATAGTAGTAGACCAATTATTTGTTGTTCAGTATATACTGGGGCAAAAGAAAACGACCTTTGCTGCATGCACAATAGGATGCATAATTGGAGTGGACCATGGGAATTCTGGCAATACCCATGGCCTCTAATTTCTTAGTTTCATAGCTGGGTGGGAGAATGTGGGGAAATTGGAGGAGAGGGATTTAGCATCCAAACATGTTTCCTTGGTTGACTGCTGTCCAAGCTAGGTCTATTCGTCCATTTTCTATAAGGTCAAAAATAGGTTCCTAGAATATTTTTAAGGGATGTTTGTGACTTAAGTGTCTGCTTCTTTTTTTAGGTAAAGTGAAAACTTTGGGTTTTCCTTTAAACCTATTCCACCAGGATCCTCTGGGCTTCATGCTGGATGTGGAAAAAGCTCTCTAAGAGAAAGGAACATGGATGCAGCCTACATAAATGAAGTCCTCATTACAAATAATTTAAAAATATGCTAGTTTTGCCTAATAGAGAAGCCAACAAATTATAACAAATGAGAGTAATTTTGAACTGAAATGGATTCTCTTAAATGGTAAAATGAAAAGTGTTGTATTCCTGAAAACACTCAGACTTTAATCTGAATTCCTGTTAGAGCGTGAATTTGTTAGGCTCTTTTCTGATGAATAGTTCAAGGATAATGTCAGAATTATGGGGCTGCGTAAGAGAGGTCCAGGTAAATGTGATTTGAGGCATGTATTTGTACTATCATTAAGTTGTCTTTTATATAAATATATTCTTTGTCAGTTGATAGGTTCATCTTATTTGAACTGGTTTTCAAGTCCTCTAAGGAGAGAGAAACATTCTTCTCTTATTCTCCTGTGCTTGATTGTGAGTGAAAGGAAGACACCTGGGTAGCTGTAAATGGACAGGGCGAGAGAATTGTGAGGGGAGATGTCAGCATCCCCCAGGAACCCTGTGTGGCTCCTTCCATCTGTTCTGAGTCCTGACAGGAGGAGCAGAATGGGTACAGTCTTTCCCCCTGGATGATGAGCTCTTCAGGATGATGCTTTTAATTGAAATCCTGACTTTGTGGTTAGGTTCAGGTTTTTAAAAGTTAGTTTTGGGAGCAGATGTGGCTCAAACAGTTGAGCGCCTGCTTCCCACACAGGAGGTCCCGGATTTGGTTCCCAGTGCCTCCTAAAATAAAAAACAAAAAACAAACAACAAGCAAACACATGAAAAAACCAACTCAGGGGAGCCTATGTGGCTCAGTGATTGAGTGCTGGCTTCCCACATATGAGATCCAGGGTTCAATCCCCAGCCAAGTACCTTAAAAAAAATTCATTTTAATCCCCCTCCTGATTACACTAGTTATTTGTGTTCTTTTTAGAAACATTGGAAATAAAGTATGAAGAAGAAATTTAAAGTCAAGTATATACTTTTGATCTAGAAGTAATCTTTGTTAATATTTTGTTATATTTCCTTACTGTCTTTTAAAATATGTATGTGCATTTTTCCTGTATTTTAGCCATTATACACAATTTTAAACCCTGCTTTTGTCACTTAAGAATATATTATGGGGGAGTGGATGTGGCTCAAGTGGTTGAGCGCCTGCTTCCCATATGGGAAGTCCTGGGTTTGGTTCTTGGGGCCTCCTAAAAACAAACAAACAAACAAACAAAGACAGGCAAAACAATTAAAAAACCAACTCAGGGAGCTGAGTGGTTGAGCGCCAGCTTCCCACATACGAGGTCCTGGGATCAATTCTTTTGGGTATATACCTAAAAGTGGGATTGCTGGGTCATGTGGTAATTCTATATTTAAATTTCTGAGGAACTGCCAAATTGTCTTCCATAGCAGCTGCACCATTTTACATTTCTACCAACAATGAATGACTGTTCCTTTTCTCCACATCTTCTCTAATACTTTTTTTTTTGATAGTAGCCATTCTAGTGGGTGTGAAATGGTGTCTCGTTGTTGTTGTTGTTGTTGTTGTTATTGTTTATTTTAGGAGGTACCGGGATTAAACCTGGGACCTTGTACATGTGAAGCAGGCACTCAACCACTGAGCTACACATACACTGCTCATTGTGCTTTTGATTTGCATTTCCTTAATGGCTTTTTGGCCACTTATATATCTTCTTTGGAGAAATGTGAATTCAAGTCTTTTGCCCGTTTTTAAATTGGATTGTCTTTTTGTTGTTGAGTTGTAGGATTTCTTTATATATTCTGGATATTAAACCATTATTGGCTATATGGTTCCCAAATATTTTCTCCCATTCTGTAAGTTGTCTTTTTACTTTTGTACATCCTTTGATGATCAAAAGCTTTAATTTTGTTATGGCTCCATTTGTCTATTTTTGTTGTTGTTGTTGCTAGTGCTTTTGGAGTAAAGTCCAAGAAATCCTTTTCCTAAAGGTGCTTCCCTATGTTTTCTTCTAGGAATTTTATAGTTTGGCTTCTTTTAATTAGGCCTTTGATCCTTTTTGAGTTGATTTTATATATGGTAGGAAGTAGGGGCCACCTTCATTCTTTTGAATATTGAGGTTTTTAAAAATCATTTCTTAGGATAGATCCTAGGAGTGAGCTTACTAGGTTACAAGGTATTATAAACCTTTCTAAGGCTCTTGATCCATATTGTCACATTATCTTTAGAACAGCTATTAAATTTCATTTCAACAAGCACATTTCCACCAGCATTGCATGAGAGTGCAAATTTCATCTTAACAGACACTGTTATGATTAAAAACAAATTGTCTATTAGGCCAAACAATGGTATGTCATCATTGCTTTAATTTGTATTCATTTTGTTACCAGTGACTTTAAACAGACTTTGCCCACTTTCATTAATAGTACCTGAAACATAACGAGGCACATACAGGATCGCTGCATATTATGTTTCTCTAATGGTATTTAGAGTCCAGTGGAAGTCAAACAACTATGATAAAGTTAATAGGTGCTGTGAGACAAGAAGTAAGCCTGTCATGGAAACAAATATTAGTGGTACCTCACACAACCTGTAAGAAAGAGAGAAGCCTTCTTTAAGGACACAATGGTGACGCCAATGCTTGAATAATGAATAGGAGGTATCCAGGGAAAGAGGGAGGTGGGGTGGGACATAGAGGAGAAGGAATGTTCTCAGAAGAAGACCCCCAAGGTACAAACCAAACTGGCCTTTGCATCTTCTTTTAGGATGTGGCTGTTCACTATCCTTTGCTCGCTCCCCACCCCACCCCTTTCCTACTGACTTCTTTTCTCTTTTCTCTTCTCTTCTCTTCCTCTTCTGGCTAATTTAAAAGAATATATGTTGCAACTATTTACTCTTCTCTGATGTATTTGCCCCCCTCCCAATAGCTCTTGTTCATGATATTTTTCTGACTGAAACATAATGAGGCAAATAGGTAGGAAGGACACTGCGTCAGGAAGAGCATGGTGAGGAGGGGACAGCTCCACTGTCCTTCCCGGGCCCCATAGAAGGAGAGCCTGCGGTACAGGCTAGAGCCAGCCATGAGGGCAGGGCGGGTCTCAGGCTGCCTCAGGGTGCTTAAGCTAGGGCTGCATCTCCTCCATCCAGCAAGTCACACGCCCTTCAGAGGCCCCAAGCTCAGCTCAACCCCTGCAGCACTGCTCTCAGGTTGTTTTTCTCTGCTTCAGGGGCTCCTTAGGCTCTGATCCATGCTTGCTATTTGCCTGTTCTGGGAAAGTAAAAGAACCAGAGGTTTTGGCATTTATTGCCTTTCTGTACTTATGGATATGTCTCCTTTATTCTTTGTAAGAATATGTTTAATTAGAATAGATTATTACTTTCACTTCCTCTGCAGGGTCAATCTCAAAATCCCGGGAGGGACAGGTGGGAAGGAGGGTGGGGGACAGGAGGCCACAGAGGTCAGGGACATGGCTGAGGGTTTGAAAAGGATGGAAGGAGAGGGAATGTTGAAAGGTATAATGCAGTAAGGTCAAGGGCTTTCACTTTATGGCACTTAATCCTCAAAATTTTAAGGTTTCCTTCTACTTTACAAATGAGGAAACTAGGGCTCCAAGAGATTAAGTAAACTGCCCAGGTGGAGCCAGGGTTTGAATCTGGTTGAACAGATAATGAAACCCATCCTCCTTCTCTATACACCTCAAAGCTTTTTAAGGGAAGTATCCCGAAAACTTTTTGCACTCATTTTTTTTTTTTTTCAGGGAGTACCGGGGATTGAACCCGGGATCTCGTACGTGTGAAGCACACACTCAAGCACTGAGCTACACCTGCTCCAGATGCACTTGTCTTTTGACTTTTATTTGAGCTTTAAAAGAAGTTCATTCAATGGAATTCTTGAAGAAATCCTAAATGCTGAAGCTTTAGCCCATGATGACTAATCATGTTGGGTCTTTCCATGAATCCAAAAGTCAGAGGTGTTTTTTTTTTTTTTTTTTTTTTTTTTTTTTTTTTTTTTTTTTTTTATTCTTTTCTTAATTCTTGTTGCTAAAATTTGTAAGCAGTACAGATATATATATTTTTAAACCTGGAATTTTTTTTAATGTTTAAATTCCCAGTTTTGAGGGGTGGCTTCTAACATACTTAGAGAGGTAGTTTTAACCTTGTGAATTCCTCTAGCAGGTTGTCGAACACTTTGTGAAAGATTGTTGGGGGCCAAATGTCCCGGCCTGCGGGACACAATCAACGGCGGCGACGAGCTATCCAGCTAAGGATTGAGACAAAGACAGGGACAAAACAAAAAACTGTGCTCTTTATTCTGCTAACATGGCTTCTCTGTGGCTTCTCCTGCTGAGCGGGTTACAATCAGCTCTTTTATAAGCAGGGAAGGGGGCAGGGAAAGGGGAGTGCACTAAGGCTTAGGTGTTGATACATGATTGGATAATTTGAATGACTCGGCATGACGATGGCTCCTGCGCGCGGGAACAAATTCCCGCGCGCGGGAATTTGGCGGCGCGAACTCAGGGAGAAGGAGAAGGAGAGAGAGAAGACAAAGAAAGAGAAAAGGACGGCCATGATAGTTATACTCACACAACATCGCCCCCAACAATTTTCGAAGGCATCTTGAAAATCCTCCTATACTCTCTTAACCTGGCCTCACACTTCATCTTTCTTTTTGTTCTGGGAGTGTTTGGAATCGGCACTATCTCAGAGGCTGCCATGTCTCCCTTGCAATCAGCAGAATACATTGGCTTTTTTTGGTCACTGACCAAACTTGTCACTCTAAATTTCTGCCTGGCTCTAGACTGAAGGCTGCAGTCCAATTTTCAGAACCGACTGTTTTGACTTACTATGCAAAAACTCCACTTTGGCTGTGAACCATGCTTTGCATATTAGCATAAGCACCTAATGTTGCTTTATTAGATTGTTACTGCCCAGAGGAAGTGATGAACCAAGGCTGGTGCCAGGAGCATCTGCTAGGGCTGTATGTTTTCCTTGCATTAGGTTTTTTTTCTTTTTTCTTCTAGAATTATTTTTATTATGAAACTGTTCAATAAAGCAAATTTGGTATGCTAAGGAAATAACATTTCCTCCACTCATTTTAAACATTGGGGTTTTGAGGTTTGTTGTTTAAAGCTGTCTTATGTACCAAAATTTAAAAAATATAGGCAAACCATGGCTCTACAGCTATATCTGGGCTTGACAGTGTTCGGAGGAGGTTACAGTGGGAAAAAGAAGGAAAAAAGTACATTTTGTAGAATGGACTGTAACCAATAAATAAAATGTTTTTGCAATTTTAATTGGCTCTTCCTGGCAGAACTTCCATACAGCTGTTTCTCCAAGACACTGACAAAAACTATTTATGGTAAGTAATTTTTTTGTAGATAGCAACAAAATTCAACAGGCTGCTGTGTCACTGCATTTGGAAGTGTATTTCCTGATCTCAAGGTAATAGAAGGAAATGACAAGAGCATGCGTGTGGTGGCCAAGCTGGACTCATTTTTCTAGAAACTTTTTAAAGTGTTTTTTTTTTTTTCTTTATAAATTATTAGTTGCTGCAATGCTACTGAAGCCTTACTCTATCTTGCTGGCATTCTTTAGACATTTATTGAAGAGTCTGTGTGTGGGGGGGTTGCGGTGGGGGAAAAGAGAGGTTGGGGAGTAGCTGGTCACTTTGCTTCCCTTAACTCTTATGAGAGAAGTTACAGTATCAACCACAAGACTGGGTATGGCTGCATTCCCAGGCTGGTCTGCAACACTGTTACATCTGGAGTTATAAGCTTCCAGAGTGTTACAAATTTTCCAATGTATACATATAGTCCTGCCTCCCCGCATCAGTGAGCTACCACTGTGGCTGTGCAGCTAATATGCCTTAGTATTTAATCCACCTTTCTTTTAAAATTAGGCCTGCAAACAGAGTGGTTCAGACAGAAAATGAACTCTTCTGTAAAACCCCAAGTTTCTTCAGCTTCCACTTGGACTAAGACACGGCTTGTTAACTCAAGGAATTTTTTTTTATTTTTTAAACAATCCGCTTAGAAGCTAACTTAAATTTAAGTTTGGTTTATGCTTAAATCATTTCATAGATGGTTCCAACAGTTTTCCTGAAGTTATTGAAAAACAATTCCTGTAAAGGAAGTTACATTTCTATTCTGTACATTTTACCTACTTAATATTGTTTTGTCATTACTACTTGGGGGGAACTTGAAAAGAAAGAAATAAGAAATGTAACAGCTGTTCTGGAGTATATTTAAAGAACCATAAACTCCAGAATCTGTTGTTTTTCTTTGACTCCCTTCTCTCTCTCAACGACCTTTAAATAGAAGCTGTTTTCCTTTGCTGTATTAACCCCAAACCCTATCTGATTCCTTCCAGTTGCTGAGCAGAGAGTGGCAGCCTGCCTCTGAAGGCTACCAAAATGTTTTATGGAAGTGGCCTGATGTTACTTTAGGACCTTGAACTAGAAAGTCCCCCAGAGCAACGCAATAACCCAATATTATGAGCCCATCTCAAAATCTGCCAATTATGATATGAATGCAAGTTAAATCAGATTTCCAAATGCTTTTTAAAAATTACATAATGGAGGTGAAAGTTAAAGGTCTGAATAATAATTTTTATAACATGATCTAAAAGTGTAAGCCTTAACATTTGATGTGCACTTTATTAATTCCAGGGCTTAACAGGAAGGACCTCTTTTGAGTAAAAATGGCATGGATTAATTCTGTGTTAAACATGCCTTCATCTCATTTATGTATTGCATTAAACTACTTGTGGGAACAGATAAAAAGGACATTTCGGCCTTACCAACAAGCTACACACCATAAAATATTTGTATCAGAGAGTTTCACAGTCAAAACAATGGACTTCTGCTTGAACATAATCTCAGTAATGGAAAACAATTACCAAGACCTCAGTGAACTAGATTTTAGAGGGTACATTGGCTCTCAGCAGGGGGCTGGGGAATCCTGGTGTCAGAACTGGCAGATGTAGTTTGTCAGAGCATGGCCCCAGTTTGGTGTAGGTTTTGGATGTTCAGGAGGCTCTCATAGCAGCCTGGCTCTGCAGGGATTTGGTGCTTCTAATATGCAAACAATGATATTTTCCCAATTTTGCTTTTTAGTTTCTTTAAGATGAGAGAGCGTACACTTCATTCCGGGGGGGAAATAAGAGCATAAATATTAGGGAATTTCAAGTGTTCAGTGGAGAGCAAAGAAAAATGTCATGATTTGGTGCTGTTTTAAAAGCTGCTAGTTTCCTAGTCTTTGATATAGAAGTTCTGGGATATGGGGAGCAGACAGCAAATAACAAGTCAGCTCTTCATAGTCTGTTTCATTCATTAAACACTGATCATGTTTTTTTGTTTGTTTTTTTTTGTTTTGGATTTAAGTTGCAAATTCTGATGGGTGCTAAGTAATTTTAAGAATTTTATTTAACATCTTTGTGTTTTCTACAAAGTATTCTTATACAGGTGTGAAATTGATTGAGACATATTGTTCTAAAATGTGTGCATGTGATTCTTGCATGGTAGGGAGCTTTGGCTTGCATTGTGGATACTTGTTAATTCTGAATATCATGCCTTAAAAGAAGTTTGCTGAAGGGTAAAAGCACTTTTTTTAAAAAACAATCTTATAATTTTAAGAAAAAGCAGTCATAATTAAGGGACTATTTTTTTTTGAGATGAATTATAAATGGTAATCAGTTACAAATAATTAACTAGGTCCTTGAGCATGCCAGTGTGATCCTAGCACAGTGAGATAACATCTTGGAATTTGAAATTGAATTTGACCTCGTTATCTTCTAAATAATGTTAGTTTCCCTTTGTTTTATGTGAATGCAACTCTGTTTTACATGTTACCCTAAACATTTATATAACATATATATTAAAACTCTGCATTGGAAATATTAAAGTTAACCAAGAAAAAGTCTGAAACTTATAAAATTTGGTAAAGATTTCCATTGAATTTCTTTTTTACAGCTAATGTACAGGTATTCAAGCTCTTGGATTATTTTATGGACCATAGATGCAATCTATGTGGTTTGATAGGTGACAAGCCTTTCCTATACTGGCAGTTTTGTAAATTCAGCCAGTGTTTGTGGAGCACCTACCATGCACAGACACTAAGTATATAACGGTGACAAAATCAGATCCAGCCCCTACTTTTAAGGGGGTGCTGAAGTCTACCCAATTAAAAACTAAATCAAAATAAGGAATTATGAGATGGAGAGACCGAGGGAGGCAGGGTGAGCAACTGAATCTATTTAAACATAGATAGAATTAATGCCAAATAATTAACTGAATTATGGTAACAACAGAATATGAAAGTTACAAACCTAGATAATGTTAGAATAATGTAACTGAACAGAAATCTGGAGGCAAAAAGCCGAAAAATGAGGGAAAGTATTAGCATGCTGGTGTCCACATCTTGCAGAAATAATCAATACTGCCTGAAATGGAAGGCCATAGTTTAGCAAAATAAAAAGAAATAACTGCAATTTAAGATTAAGAAATTAGGGAAGCGGGTGTGGCTCAGTGGATAGAGCCCCCGTTTACCATATGGGAGGCCAGGGTTCGCGTCCCGAGGCCTCCTTGTGAGGGCACGCCGGCCTGAGCGGTGCGGTGGGCTGATGCAGCAACCTCACGGCAGGAAGCGGGTGTGGTGCAATGGATAGAGCACCTGTTTACCATATGAGAGGCCCCGGGTTCGCTTCCCGGCGCCTCCTTGTGAGGGCAGGCCGGCTTGTGCGGCGCCATGGGCTGATGCGGCAAGACCTCACAGCAAGGGGGAGATAAGCAGACACAGAGAAGACATGCAGCGAATGGACACAGCGGCACAAGCAGCAAGGGGGGGATAAATAAATCTTAAAAAAAAAAAAAAA
>JAQZBX010067264.1:0-15968 GCA_029593785.1 Cabassous unicinctus
TAAAGATAAGAGAAAGATAAAAATGAAGATGGCATGTTGGGGAAGTAAAGAGAGGGAAATTCATAACAGTGGAGGACCAAGTTGAAGGCAACTATGTAAGAGTTAACATCAATATACACTTGAAGGGAGTGGATATGATTCAAGCATTTGGGTACCTGTCTACCACATGGAAGGTCCCAAGTTCATTTCCTAGTGCATCCTAAAGAAGATAAGCAAGACAGTGAGTTGGCACAATAGGCTGGCATGGTGAGCTGACACAAGATGAGGCAGCAAAGAGACACAATGAGGAACATAATGAAAGACACATCAAGCAGGGAATGGAGATAGCTTAAGTGATTGGGTGCCTCACTCCCACGTGCGAGGTCCTGGGTTCAGTTCCCTTACCTCCTAAGAAAAAAAAGAAAATCAGCATACAATGAATAGACACAGAGAGCAGCCAGTGAACACAAACAACAAAGGGAGAGAGAAATAAATAAATCTTTTTTAAAAATCTATCTGTCATCTATCTATCTATCTATCTACCTACCTACCTACCTACCTATCTATGAGCATTCTTTTCCTGAGGACAAGGTAATTAAAGAAGCACATATGAATAGAGAATAAGTGAAAAATATAATGCCACCATTTTTATAATTTCCCTCTACTGTTCTTTATGCCATTCCAGAAAGTATCATTCATTTAGGGAAATAACATTTGATACTTTCAAGGTCCTGCATTCTCACTGACCAGGCTTTTCCTCATATTGAAACACAGGTGCCTGTATCTCACCTAGACTCTAGCCTTGGAGAAATTCTCTCTTCCCTCCATAGCTCATCTCTATGCTCCAATGGAAAATCACATCCAGTTTACAGTACTGATTGATACCCTATATATAGACTGTGATTTCTGTGCTGAGAGTAGTGCATCATCTTCAAGTCCAGGGCTGGCTAACAAAGGAACAAAAAGCTGAACATATAGAGGTTGGTCCAGGGAAGAGCACTTTTAAACATCAAAAACATTGACAGTTCTTCCTCAGTGAAGAAAGTGTACCTGACTCTGTTCCAAACACAGTAAAGTCATCTGGTTGATGATTTCCATGTCCAAGTTCAAAGACAGAGTGCAAAACCCTCAATGACTTACTAAGGCAGAAATTAAATTAGTATAAAAATAATCCAAATAAACAGGAGTTCCAACATATAAGGGTTATATGGAAAAAGATATTCCCATTATTTTTACTACTGTGGTCTCAAAACCTTAGCTTCAATCTTAGAGTAGAATAATAATTTAGAGCTTAATTCATTTATCTACTCATAAAAAAATATTTATTGACTTCCCAGCACAATTCTAGGTATTGAAGATTGAGTAGTAAGAACAACTTTTGAAGTGACAAACTATGTACAAGTTAAAAATATGAAACAAATTTCCTTTATGTAGTTTTAAGGTCCATGAAAGAATCAGGGCAAGGTGTGGAGTAGGATATGGGGAAGATGCTCTGGATACTTGTCAATAAATATACAGTCAATATAGAGATCATCACTCATAGAGAACAAATGAGTGATGCTTTCCAGCATCACATACTTGAACAGCTTGTGAATCTGCCAGAAAAGTCCATTCTTCCTGAGTGAAGTCTGTAGATACATCATCAAAGATCACTGATTCCGAAAACATACTGGACATTATACTTAATCCAGGGTCATCACTACCCATGTCCAAAGGATGGTCATCAGGATGATAGCACTAAGAATGCCATGCTGTATTTATGGAAAGCTCAGATTGTGCTTGTTGTTCCAGACAAATGTTCTCTAGGCTGATCCAGAGTATGCCTTTCCAACATACTCAGAGAGATATGCACACACTGAACACACTTTAACTACAGTATAATAGAATAATAACACATGAGGTATTTTGTGAAATATTCTAGAAATTCCCTTAATAATCTGGTAACTTCCAGTGTAACTTCCAATAAACTGGTGACTACTAAACTGCTGATAATAAATTTTTTCCTTGAGAATCCATAACTACAACACTTCTCCTCAATTTCAAGTATGTATAGAGGTTCATCAGAAAACAAGCAATATGCATGACCTGTAACTCTTTAAGGCTCTAGGTAAATTATTAGTATATAACATCCCCAAGTTCCTCATTTGCAAAATAATTTTCCAATTTGTTAGGAATGTTGAGAGTTCCAGTAAACTAATGGTTTAATGCTTCCTATCTAATAAGCACTTAGTAAATACAGGTAATAGGCCTTTTACTTATTAAAATGACAAAACAATATTGGGCCCATGTACAGCATTCTTCAAAATGAACAGATTTCCTAGAGAACTTGGGATCAGCAGATATTGCCACTCTCATGTCTACACAAGTGGCATTTTTTTTGAGGTGTCAGGTCAAAGAGTTTAGAAACACAAACCAGGCTCTCTTCAGATTGTTGTACTGAAAGACATTTCTAACCGGTTCTGGTGTGATGTCTCCCATTTTCAATTTCTCTGGGAAATACAAGCTCCTATTATCACTGCGTGTCTGCTATCTCCATCGTTTCTCTCTGTTTAAGGGTAATTTTAAGGCTCTTGATATTTTCTTGTCACACCAGTCCTTCACAAATTGAATCAGAGGATCATAAAATTACTCCAATTATTCTCTCCTTCTCCTCAATGCCCATCTAAACATAAGGAAAAAGTACTTCTTTTCCATTTCTTCTAATTTTTAATTTGAACAAACATTAATAACACAGAATAAAAATGGATGATTTTTTCCCAAGGGAGGATTATAGATTTTTTTTTTAAGTTTTGCAAATATATAAGCATACACTATATAAGCTTAAAATTGAGGAAAATAAATGATACATATATATATATTTATATATGCACCCCTTACCCCTTAACAAAAAGATAATCTAATTACAAATGGGCAAAGTACTTGAATAGACATTTTTTCCAGGAATATAAGCAAGTTGGCCAACAACCCCATGAAAAGATACCGAATATCTTCAGTCATTAAGGATATGCAAATCAAAATTACATTGAGGGAACTTCTCTTCAGAGCGCGGCGGTGGAGAGCCCCCGTGGGCCTTACCGGCAACATTGGTGCCCGCGGGAGGTCCTGCAGACTGCATGACAGCGGCAGCGCTGTGTGGCTTGGGACCCAGGCGGCGGGTGGCGGTGGCGGTGGCAGCTGGGACGTGGCGTGGCTCGAGCGCCGCGAGTTCGAGTACCTGATGAAGAAGCGCTTGGTGACCATCAGGTGCAACTCATCACACGGCTCGGTGGAGGTGAGCATGGGCCACTTAACTTGATCTCCTGGAACCACCTCGAAATCTTCATGCCCCGCGCGGAGGTGGCGGACTTGGTGGGGCAGCTCCTGACCGGCCTGCGCAGCCCTGGCCAGACACGGACATCAACACCGGCAGAGACTTCTACCTGGGCTGCCTCTGCAAGAACTGCGTGTTGGTGGACAGCCGTGTTCCAGAGATGCCGCTGCAGCTGCCGCCCTTTTGCACATTCAGGTTTCCCAGCACAGACTTCAAAATCAGTTTTACCGCACTGTCCAGCAAGAGGAGAGAGGGACGGGAGGTGCCCGAGGCCCTGGTGCAGCCCGTGCAGCCCCAGATCTCGCCCTTGACCATCCATATTCCAGACACCTTGGTTCACCTGCTCAGCTCCCTGCCTCCCCCACGGGAACCATCAGTGCTGCAAACTCCTGCCCACCCAGCCCCTGTGAAACAAAAATTAATGGCTGACAACTCACAGCCAGAAAATGAAAAGGAAGCTTCAGGAGGAGACAGCCCCAACAATGATTCAAACCCACCTTATTCCTTTGTGTTATGCCCAGGGCTCCTGTCATGCCCCTCTGTCTTCAAACCCCTCTGTCCTTCCTCTTCCTTCAGGGGCTCATTCCTAATTGATAGGGAACCAGAGCTCCTGTCTCTGCTCCCTCCCAGTTTCCTCCCTGAACATTTCAGTCTGATAGTAGCAACCCACATCTGAGGGACTTGGATGGAACTATAAAACCAATATGAGTTATCTCACCCCAACCTTAAAACTGCAAAGCTAACATAAACCATCACAAACTAGCTCTTTTGTAGTCTAACCACAGGACAAGTTATAAATAACCCCTCTCCCCCTCCTTTGCTGCTGATGTCTATTCAGATACACCCTACCTGCTAAGCTCTCTCATTACAGGCTTTGTTTAAACTAACCTCAGTTCCCAGTCTGATGCCTCTTTTCCTTGGCTTCCCTTGGAATCTAACATTTTTGGTGCTAAAACCCAGGAGCCAAAGTCAAGGGAGCCCACTTGTCTGGTCTCTTTTCTATCCACACCAGCAGGCTTGTTCAGGCTGATGCCTTCCTCTGTTCTCAGCTGTCCAGGACAACTGTCACAAAACCTGGATAAGGAGCTTCACCCTTTTCCCCACATGTCTGGCACCCTCTTCTGTTCTGTTCCATTCTCCATTGTCCAGGACAACTTTTGCTGTCTTGGAAACCCCAGCACTGGGTAGAGGGCTGCTTCAGGGTCCTGGACCCTCTGTTCCACAGAGTGACTCGATAGAGGGATGCCTCCCTCTGGTCCTCTGCTTTGTATCTGGCCCAATGAGACATGGGGAGGGATGCCCCTGTGATCTGTTGGCATCGCAGGAACTGGTGAAATCTCTTTAAAACCAAAGGCAACAGCCAATTTGCCCTTGGGGTGCCTCTTCTGAAGTCTTAAAGACCTCAGCCCATCTAGCCAGAAAATGGGACCTTAGAACCCCAAGTTCTTACAGACTTCAAAAATTATTGTCCATGCTTAAACAAGTGAGGGAAGATCCCATATGTCCAAGCCTTTTTTTGAGCTGTGCAGGCACCCCTCCTTCTGTCACTTCTGCCCCACATTTCAAATTCTCCTTCTTCACTCTCCTCTCCCAAAAACCCTTGCTTCCCTCCTGATGCCTCATTAGAAACATTCTCTGATCTGGTAAACAACTCTATTCCCTCTCCCTATATGCCTCTTCTGCCTGCTGTTCTGGGCCCCTCTGCCCCTTCTGCTTTTCTCCCTCATCCAGAAATTCTCATGCCCCTGACTTCACTTCCAAGTCAGATTCACCAAACCCCATATGTGTCCATATTCCCTTCTCCCTCTCTGATCTCTCCCAGATTAAACACCATCTCAGATTCTATTCCTCTGATCCTTCTCATTTTATCAAAGAATTTCAATACCTAACTGTCTCTTAAGACTTTACTTGCCGAAGCCTCTATATCATTCTTTCTACCTTTCTATCCCCAGAAGTAAAGCAATGTGTTTGGCTTGCAGCCCAAACCCATGCAAATACCCTAAACCAACAAAATGCTGCCATCAGCCCTGTCAGAGCCACAGCAGGCCCCTGGGATAAACCTAGCTCTAAATCCTCCACCATCCAGAATTCCCAGCAGCCACCCCCACTCCAGGCAGGTGGGAAAGATCCCACCAGGGCCATGCTTCGAGTCTAAAAAGCCTGAGCACTGAACCAAGCAATGCCCAAACCCACAACCTCCTCTGGGGCTGTGCCCACTGTGCAAACATGAAATCCACTGGAAGCCCAATTGTCCCCAGGCCTCTCAGGGCAAGAGGGCATTGGTTACCCAGTTGGACCCAACCCCTGGTTTCAACCTCCCAGACATTCTGGGACTAGCAAGGGATGATTGAAGGTGCCCAGGAACCACACAGGCTCCCGTGCCCACACCAAAGCAGAACCTTGGGTAACTCTGATTGTGGCAGGTAAGCCAATTTCATTCCTTATTAATACAGGGCCACTTACTCTGCCCTTTCTGAATTCCCTGAACCCTTAACTCACTCCTCAATCTCAATAGTGGAGGTAGATAAAATAGTTTCACAACCCCTCACAAGCCCTCTTTTTCTGTGCTTACTAGAAAGCAACCTGCTCACCACTCAGCTGTCTGATTCAAAACTTTAAAAGAAACATTTTAACGAGGCTCAGAGCACAAATACTCATTCCTTCTCCTCAAAGCCCACATGGCATCTTCCTCCTTTCTCTAACAGACCTATCCCCAACTTCTTCCCCTGCTCTCTTTTTTTCTGCCACTCTGTCAATCCAAAAATCTAAAATACTAAAATTCCTATCATTGCCACCCACCACAAAACCAATTACAGTTCAAATCAAAATGAATTGCCACTTTAACAATATTTTAAGTTTTAATTACGTTTTATTTTGATCAGAATTTAGAAACCTCAAATAAACAGCCACTGAAGCAAAAGCACAAAAACTTAAAGAAGGCTAAATCACAGATACAACATTCTGCACAGACATGCTAAATAGAGTGCTTATTATTGAAAGCATGCTTGTAAAAAATATTCTGCTAAAGAGCAAACTGAAATAAAAGAAAAAACATTCTGGTAACAACTCCAAACCCCCCTACCACCTGGATGGTATAACTGTGGACTAGTGGGAGCTGATAGAACTAGTGTAGCTGCTGGAGAATAGAAAAGCTTAACAACATGAATGCTCTCTATTTTGTTTCCATGTTCATTCTAATTGGGCCTAAATAGCCACATTGATAAAATTAGTGCTGTTAAAGTTTTGTAACTTTTGTACGGGACAGGTCTATGAAAGTAAAATAGAAAAATGCTGGCTGCTTTGTAGGCCTGTAATTAAATCATGGCTTAGTCCTGATAGAAGCCAGCCTCCCCTGCCAACTTGCCTCCAAAAAACTGTTTCTGGTATTGCATGCTACTAAATATTTGAAATAAAGAAAAGTTATGTTTGCATATAACCAAAATGAATCATTATCCTGACAAGTTTGTTTAGTGTTAATGGTAATTGTATGTTATGAAAGGTTTACTTGAAGACAGTTTCCAAAATCGTTTTGGTAAGTTATGTATGTAGAGTGTATAAAAAGTGGTTTTATTATTAAGGAAAAAAAGTAATTTTGTCCTAAGATAAAATGACTGGTTATTAAGAAAAAGTGAAATGTGGGACAAAAACTGAATGGATACAGAAAGTGAAGAAAGTTTGTGGGAAGGAATTTTTGTGGTCAATGTTAAGATTTGATGGTTCTATCTATAAAGTTTTAAAGGCTTTAGTATCAAATAATATAATGATGCAAAACTAAAATTTTGTTGTTTCTCTGTTAATGTGACAAAATTTATTACGCTATAAGTCTATTTTAGTGGAAGTTTATAAAAGGTTTTTATCCTGAATAATCAGCATACAAAGAAAAAGTCTTTTATCAAAATACCTTCTTGTACTTTAACTATATTGTTTCATTGGTTGTTTAAGATAAACAAGACTTACCACTTTTAAAAGAACATAATATTTAAACTTGACAATTTTTAATGTTTTGCTTTCTCAAAATCAAATCCTGAAAAGTATTTCTTTATTTCAAACTACTGCAAAAGATTTGTTCTTTCATCTTGAAAAAATTATAGATCAAATTAATAAGCTTTATGTTTCTGTTGGTGTGCCTTAAGTCTTTTTGAACTTGTTTGTTTTTTCAGTGTATATTTTAATTCCTCCAGCTAGTAATATTATATTCACAGAATGGAATGAAAGATGAAACTTAAATGGATATAAAAGTAAGTGAAAACTTGGTGGAAGTGGTGGCTAAAATTTGATGTTTGTTTGAAGAAGTGTATTTTATCCTAAAATAAAATGGCTGGTTTTCATAAAAGTAGAATAGAAGCATGTGCCACAAAATTTGTAGAAAGTATTGTAGGAGGTAGCATTAAGTAAAGGAATATGCCCTGGGAAGGTGAAATTTGTCTTAAGATGAAGTAAGTATAATCTATGTATTTATAAATAGTTATAAGGCCTTTATAGAAGCATTGTTTAAACTGAAATATTTAAATGGCTAATTCCAAGAAATCTTTATTAAACAGAAAATAAATTGGTGATAATAACAAAATGTAACTTCATAACAGGGAAACCTCTCAGAAGCCACCTCAATTTGCATATTACAGTGGTAGTAGAGAGAAAATAATCTTGATTCCATTAGGAAATTTTGGGTTTATAAAATAATGGAGAAAGTAGTATTACCTGTACTGCTAAAATAAAATACCTGTTAGTTAATGTAATCATGGTAAAAGTATAAAAGTAAAAAGTGAAATAATGACATGGTCAAGTTAATTTAATATGTTATAAGTTGAATGAAAAATGTTTGAAAACTGTTATAAAATTAAAAGGGATTCTTTAGCCCTCTGTTACTCAAAGTTGTATGAGTAAAATAGTCTTTTGAATACTTTAAAAGTATATAAAATTCCTGGAAATTTAACAATGTTTTGGCATAATATTAGACAAAACATCATGTTGTTAATCATGGTTTTGATTATTTTAAAAAATGATATATGTCACAGAAACAACTTCTCTGCCTGGAAATCAAGGGGCAGATGCTTTGGCTTATATTCATCTGATTTGTCCCACCTCTGCTAAAGAAGCAGCTCTATGGCTACAAAAGACAGTGGCCATTGAGGGCTGCCAGGGGTGGCATATAACAGTAAATTATCATAAATTAAAGTCACACCACTGCTGTATACAGCAGCCCCAAATATTGCTAGTTTGTTGCAAGAAATTAATATCCAATTATGTCACTATCACTTTGCTTTAAATCTTGCTAAGTCTTTCTTTAGTATCTCCTTAGGCAAATCAAGCCAGCCTGCATTCACCTTCATGTAAAGAGGCCAATACTGTATTTTAAAGTGCTTCCCCAAGGCTATGTGCAGAACCCAACCATCTGTTCTGGCCTAGTGGCAAAAAATCTGGCTGCATGGAAAAAGCTTGTGGCTATAGCCCTATTTCATTATATTAATGATATTTTGTTAACAGGTAATTCTTTTTACAGAATTCAAAGAAGCATCAGAAACATTGGTATCTGATCTTAAAAGCCTGAAATAGGCAAAAAATTAGAACAAACTGCAAAGTCCTTGCTGCTCTATCAAACTCTTAAGTGTTGTTAAACTATAATGCTTTCCCACACCACAAATTCCAAAATAACTAAGATGCCTCCCTTCCTCAACTTCCCTCTGGACTTAACATTGTGCACAATTAATAGTACAACCTGTGGTCCCCCCTTCAGAGGCAAAGGCACAAGAGAATGGAGACCATAGGTAAGTTAAAGGGAAAGTAGAGCCATGCTGTGCTGGGAGTCTCTAGCTGGGTGATTCAGACAGCCCAGGTTGACCTTGTACAGTTGGTCACCATAGCACAGCAGGCATCTCACAGGCAGCACCAGCTCCCCATGAAAACTGTAGCTCAGAATGGAGCTCACATCATACCCTTCACCACTGCAACCCAAAGACAGGGGAACAACACAGCTGCAAGCCCTTTGCACATATTGGTGACTCATGCCTTGGCATCAGCCTCCCTGCCCATGGTGCATTAGAATGGCAGCCAGAGCAGCCAGAGCTGAAGCAGATCAAAATAGAGGATAGTGAGAGCATTATCATTGCTGTGAAGGTGGACACACCACCTGCAGCCATGAGGGGAAAGGATATCCAAAACTAGACCCTGGGAGACACTCCTACTTTAAGAAGTACCAACATTGTGCCAAAAGGAGTCATTTGCTCTCACATGATACATGGAGCACGGCCTTACCTGGTAGGGGCCCTGTGATTGGATTCCTCCTCTCAGCACTGAACACGCAATCCAAGGTGGTGTTAAAATTCCTTAATTTAGAAATAGAAATCATACTTGAAAAAAACCACAAAACAAACTTTGCTCCAGGGCCTTGGTCTCCTTTCCTGTCAGATACTCCTGAGCTGCTACTTTTGAAGGCTCAACTTTGAAATAATGGTAAAGCTCTTGCGCCTTCCTTGAGACTGAGCATCTCCTGAGTAGCATCTGTGCCTGGAATGAGGGGATCTTGCAAAAAATGGGCTGGAGCAACTAAACACACCACTCTCCAGGACCCGCTGATTCAGGTTCTGGGAGGCAGCGAGTATTTTGTTGTTTAGATGTGGAATTAAAATATTCTGAGGTGCATTTTTTTTCTTTACAAAATGGAGTCTGACATTTCAAATCACTCCATTTCTCCTCTGGAAATTTTGAAATCATACACTATTTCTCATATGAAATTTCATTTGGGAAGAGAAACAATGTAGTTTTTGTTTATTTTCAGCCTATAAAAGGTTGTCTTTTTTCTGACCTGTTAAAAAGTTCAGATGAAGCAGTTTTGACTCCAGCAGTGGGTCATGGTGGAGCAGTTGCCTGATGAATTTTCTGTCCTGGCACCAGCATCCCCGGTGCTTGTACCCTGAGGACCAACTTTGGCCTATGGGGAAAAAACAGCAGGAACTCATGGAGCCCACTTAACTGTTTCTCTTCACTAAATATTGTGTATGTTTAAAATGACACAACTATTATTACTTCATTTAGAAAAATGTTTCAATCTTTTATCACACACCCTTTTCAAACACAGATCCAAGGCATCTCCATGATCTTTGGCTATTTTAGGTGGGATCATTCAGCTCACCAGTGCGTCCAGCAGCTCACCCACATGAGCATGTCTGGGGGTCCCACTTACTGCCCCGATCACTTCCTCCAGCAAGAGCCACTACTGTGGGTAGAGCAGATCTGCATGTCAGTGAAGGTCCTTGGAACTAGGCACCCTGCAGTTAAGTATTTGAATCATCTAAGTTGTCTTCTGATTTGCAATAGGAAATCTTCCTCCACCTTCCCAAACTGAATTTGATGCCGAGGCTGACTAGTCTCCTCCAGAAAGTAAAAGTGAGAGGAAAGGAAACCAAAGTGAGTGGGAAGTGGAAGTCCTGGCCTGGCTTCAGCCCTCACTCCTCAGGAGGAAAAGCATTCACCTTTCCTGAGTGTTCTGGGGCGTTAGGGCTGAGCAACCATGACAATAGCAAGAGGACTTTGACCTTATTGTGAAATTTCTAATGTCATCATCATAATGTTATTTATTTAAATGTGGTTATTTGGGTATTTAAATTTTTTAAGAGAGGAGAAAACTTGTATTTTCCTGGTGGTATGAAATGGCTCAAAATTATATACTTAAGGAATTTTGAAACAT
The DNA here is from genome assembly GCA_029593785.1 of Cabassous unicinctus. Lineage (NCBI taxonomy): Eukaryota > Metazoa > Chordata > Mammalia > Cingulata > Chlamyphoridae > Cabassous > Cabassous unicinctus. Next base: position 10,974 of record JAQZBX010067264.1, read on the forward strand.
TTATTATTTACCTAAAGACCAAATGTGATAAAGTATTGTGTTTCAATCCACAGTATGGAACTCTCACAATGTTATTGCAGATAAGCATATTAAAAATTATGAAATTACTGCACACTAGCTGGATTTATAACTCCGTATTTAAACAATAAAAAACAATAAAAAATGAAACCATCATGTGAATGAGGAAAAAAACTACATTGAGATACCACTTCACATCCACTAGGATGGTTGTAATTTTTTTGAAAATCTAAAATACCTGTTGGTGAGGATGTGCACAAATTGGTATCCTCATACATTGCAGGTTGGAATGTACAGTGGTGCAAGCACTGTGGAAAATATTTGGAGAGTTCCTCAATAAGTTATACATACAGTTATCATGTGGTCCAGCAATCCTAACCCTTGATTTATACCCCCATAATTGAAAACAGATATTCAAATAATTGTACACAAATGTTCATAGTAGTACATTTCAGAAATGTACATAGTAGCACTATTCACAAATACCAAAGGATGGGAACATCCCAAATATCTATCATCAAATGAATGCATGACCAAAATAACTTACATCCATACATTGGAATACTGTTCAGCCATATAAAGGAATGAAATAATGGCATAAGCTATAACATCGACAAATCTCAAAAATATGATAAGTGAAAGAAACCAGATTAAAAGGTAAATTTTTAAAAATGATTCTGTTTATATGCAATATACAGAATATGTAAATCCATAGAGTCAGAAAGGGGTTGAGGGGAGTGCAAAATGGGGAATGGCTCCTTTTGTGAGTATGAGCTTTCATTTGGAGGTGATGAAAATGTTCTGGAACCAGATAAAGCTGATTTACAACATTGTGAGTGTACTAAATGCCACTGAGTATATGCTCTAAAATGGTTAACTTATGTGAGTTTCATCTCATAAAAAATACGCAGATACTCAAAAATATGGTAACTGCATGATATTTTATTCAAAGAAATCAAATTTTCTTTGGAATATAAATCACATATATTTGTTAACAAATCAAATTTATTGATACATATTGATAAAGCATAAATACATTCAAATTGTACAGTCAATGGAAATTGGTATAATCGCATAGATGTGCATTCATCACTTGAATCACTATTACAGCATTTTCATTATTCCAATAATAATAAAAAACAAAAAAACAGCCAAACACATCACCTCTCAATCTCTCTATGCATGCTCTACCATACATAGCTGCTATTCTGTTTCCCCTCTCTCTAGTTTATTTGTATTTATGTATTGTAAAAACAATTTTATATATGTAATATTATCCATATTCATATTTCACATGAGGTTTCACTATGTATACAGTCTCAATACATATACATTTTAATGTATAATGTGAGTATAAACATTGTTAGTAAAATTTTAAAAAACATTTATTTCCTCATATTTCTTTTTCATGATGAAATGATACCATATTCAGAGAAAAATAAAATAAAAATGGCAAATTAAAAAAACACTTGGGGATTCAAAACTGGAAAACTGGAGCCTCAAAGGGGGTTGGTGGACTGTGGGGGTGCAGGAGCAGTGAAGGTGGAGGCCCCTAGTGGTGGATTTGTTTATCCTGGGGAAGAAGGGTGAGCTGGGAAGGAAGGAGGGATTTGGCCTGGTGGAGACAGCTGTGTAAGGGACTCACCGCCATCACCTCTGCACTGCAGTCTTAGACTCCTGGAGCCAACATATCAGCCACAGAGGAGCTGGCACCAGGACTGTCTGCCACTGCCCCCTCATCCAGGTAAACTACTCATCTGTGTGGGAAACTGCATAAACCCAAAAAGACTGCAATACAGTGTCAATGTCTCCAGAACCCACCCCACTTCTACCTGGAGAAATGGCTGCTGGGCCTATAGCCCAATGCTGGTGATATACACAGGTTAAAGTAGTAAAATTTCCCTACATGTGATATACACAGGTTAAAGTAGTAAAATTTCCCTACATGTGAAGGGAAAAATGAAGCTTCATTTTTTGTTGAGAAGAAATGGGTGAAGTTTTAAAAAGTTCAATATTTTCATCTGACTCCAATTGCAAAATATAATGTAAGCCAAAGAGCATACCAACTTGTACAGGGGAAAGACTAGGGTTTTAAAAAATTATTTATAAAGGATTTTGTGCTTGGCAAAGCTAGTGGTCCTTTACCAGATGACAAGTTTACATTACTTTGTGAGCTGGGTTCCCAGTTTTTAATGCAATTTTTGAAAATGAAATGGATGAAAGCAAAAAGAATCAAGTGGAAATAAATGATGTAGTCCCTGAGGTTTTTAAGGAAATAATGAGATTCATTTTATAAAGGGGAAGCACCAAACCTTGACAAAATGTCTGACAACTTGGCAGGTGCAGACAAATATGCCTTGGAACTGCCAAAGGTCATGAGTGAAGAAGCTTTGTGTAGTAACCTGACAGTAGAAAATGTTGCTGATTTGCACAGTGTGGAGCAGTTGAAAACACAAGTCATAGGCTTTATTAATAGGTGCAGTGTACTTCAACAACTTGGGCATAAAGATGAGGAAAGCTGGAACAGCAGTCAAGCAGTGGACATAATGGAAACATCAGGGTGGAAGTCCATGAGTCAATCTTACCCTCAAATAGTAGCAGAAACCTTCTGAGCACTAGCATCTGCACAGTGTCTACAGTTTGGCATTCCACCCCAACAACTAAAACAGTCTGAAAACATCCATGAACTGTAAAACAATGGAACTGAGGAAGTGACTTTTACTTCTCCATGTCCAGAAGGATTCTAATACACAAACCGTAAGCAAAAGTTTTTTCTGTTATATTGTCCACAGATCAGAAGCTGAGAAAGTATATTTGCTTCTCAGGTGAATAATTTATGGTTTATTCTTCAGCTTTAAATTAGACTGATTATATTCTTAATTCACTTCAAGGCCTTAAATTATCATCAATGACTTCTCTTGTGTATGTAATACTTTCATTTTTTTATTGTGCCTTGTCATTTTCACCAAGGTTATGCAGGATTGAGCTAGATCCATAATGCAGTAATATTGCTCAGTGAAGATATTAAATTTCAAACGGATCTTCCATTATTTTAGAAAACCAAATGAATTTTATAGTTTCTATCCTATGCTATGTCAAAGGTTCTACTTAAAAGCACTTGTTTTGGAGATTACCTATAATGTCTCTAGTCTAAGATCTATGAATACAGGAGAGCCTGCTTACCTTAAAGGTAAGTTATGACAATATACTGCTTCAATTCTAATTTAACTTTCATTTCAGGGGGCAAATATGCAATGAGTTGACCTAAATTTTTAGTAAAATTTGTAATGTTTGTCTCTATGTTAAGTATCCAAAAATATATAAGATTCAAAAAATTTTTTGTGTTTCTTTTGGGGATTATCCTAAGTTTACAATGATTGAGAAATGATTGAGTTTAATATTTCATTAAGAGGAAAGCATGTTTTGTGCCAAAGTAATTTTTTTTAAATCTATAGTGACCTACATTTATATGAAGAATTCTGTACATGTTAAAAGTAAGGATGACCAAATTTAAATTTAATGAGTGAGCCAATTAAGAAAGCTCTATATGCTCTTTTAATGCATAGCTTTTTTATGCTGAATGGTACATATATTTTTGCTTTTGAGGGAATAAGTTATAATTAATTGTGTCTTAACTTTTGAAAGAAAATTTTAAGACAGATTTAAGCAACTGGGACATTTGTGATAAAAAGAAAAATATTTTTGGTTATAGTTAAACTGGTTTGAATTTCATATATTCAATATTGAACCCCTTCATGTTTTATCACACTTTGGGGATGACATTTGAACAATAAATAAATCCTGGAAAGTCTACCCTCCTTCTTAAATCAATGAACTGATATTATTTGCTTGTGGAATGTGCACACTAATGGAGAGAACCATTAGAACATGTCAGGCCACACTGTGAAACATTGCTATACCCCTACTTTTTCCTTACTGTTTCAGTTGATTTGCAAACATTGCAGATGATATTGAAATTCTGTATTATGTGATCAAGATAAATTAATTATAAACTGCTTTTAATGGACCATTTCTTTATTATAAATTGACTTTAGTTTAAACACATACATTTTTTCAGTGTTTCCTTTATTTTTATTTACAGATTTATTTCAGATAATTTCAGTATCGAGGTCTATTCCAGTGGATTGTCCTGGAGAAGCAGGAGAGTTCTGTCTGATGTCACTGCGTCTCATTTACTATAACAGTAGCAAGTTTCTCTATAGGTAAAATTTTATGTTTCATCACAACAGAAAAATTCATATATCTATATATTTGCACTTATTACTTTATTTTTCAGATTAAAATTTGTGTAATTTGTTTTTTTAGTTTTTGAATTCAGGACAAAAGAAAAAAATGAAGCCCCATGTTTTAAAATAAAAAAGAAACACTTAATTCCTCAGATGTCCATTTCAATTGTGAGTGAAATGGAAATAAAATTATGTCTTGCAGTGTGTAAGGTACTATAATTTTTATATACTTTCCTGTGGCAGTTTTAAATAATTTTATGAATACCAGACAGAAAAAAATTATGTTCTTGAACTAATTTTTTCCTGCAGGTGTGATACTCTTTGATTGCATTAAATTCAGTTGAAGGTCCTTTGACTAGATTACTTGATAAGATCAATTTAAGGCTTTGGATTAGACAAGTCAGTGAGGCACAGTTTCAGTTTCCCCTCCCTTGCTGAGTCAGAGGATCACTTAAGCAGGAAGCCCCAAGAGGCTGTGTCCATGGAACATCTCAAGAGAAGATGAGTTCTGCTATATGCCTGATAACTTACAGCTGAACTTAGAAAGAAATCAGAATAGCTGAGAATGATAGAGGAGGCCTAGAAAGAGACAAGCCCTATGCCTGGTTTACCCTCAGCTGAGCTCAAAACTTGGCAGAGCTTGGTGGCCATCTTGCGTCAACATGTGGCAACTGACTTTCATGAGAAACATATCTTGTGGTGCCTCAGTTTGGACTTTCCATGGTCTTGG
>JAQZBX010067265.1:0-15967 GCA_029593785.1 Cabassous unicinctus
TGCTTTTTGTAATTTTTTTTTAAATTCTTTTACTTTCATTTGCCTGTTTCATTTAAAATTTTTTTCTTTTTACTTTTCTTCCTGTTTATTTTGTAATTTTCTTTTTAATTTCTTTAATTTTTGGATTTTGTTCATTTATTTTTCTCTAGAATTTGCTTTTCTAAAATAAGATAATTTATTCAGTGAAACATTGGAAGAGTTTGTGTTTTTGGTTATTTTGACCAACTTGTCACCAGCTCTGCCCATTTGAAAATCTACCTAGATTCACCAGTTCTCCATCCCAGCAGAAATCCAACATGCTGCTGGCTCTCTCAGCCATATGTTCTGAGAAGGAGACCCACATTGGGAATTCCTGCTTCCTCAGAACTCTTGGAAAGGGTGATTTTCCATGGTGAAATTAGCACAGCACATCCTCACTGACCATGAGGCAGCCATAAATATCCACAAAAGTGAGCATAACTCTTCCAGGCTCCAAATATTCTCCTGAGATGTGAGCATACAGAAAGTCTTGAAACATCCAAAAGTAATCAAGTTATTTGAAGTCATTGAGATTGACAATATACTATCTCATGATGGAGTATGCTAGTGGAGGATAACTCTTTGAATATCTGGTGGCTCAAGGCTCTATGGAAGAATAGGAAGTCTGAGCCAAATTGTGTCAGGCAGTATCTGCTTTGCAGTAGTGCCACCAAAAGTGTATTGCCCACAGGGACTTAAAGACAGAAATCTCCTGCTGGATGCTGATGGGAATTTCAACCTTGCCAATTTTGGCTTGGATGCTGATGAGAATATCAAACTTCTCAGTTTTTGGCAGAGGCAAAAATTTTATCAGTGACAAGAGCTGGGCACATTTTGTGGCAGTGTCCTTTATTCCACCTCAGAAATCTTTCAGGGACAAATGTATGATGGGCCTGCTCTCAATGTCTGAGGCCTGAGAATGATTCTCTATACCATGGTGAGTGGGGATCTGCCTTTCCATCCAATGAGCTTCCAGGACCTGTGGAGGCAGGTACTCAATGAGGAGTATATGTTCCAGTGTATGTGTTTTTGGATTGTGCAAATCTTATCATAAAATGACTTACCAGATATCCTTGTAAAAGAACAATGTTACAGCATGTAATGAATGATCCATGTGTAAATGTGGGCTATGACTATGAAGAACTGAAGCCTTATATGGAGCCCTATTGGATAACCAGGACTCCCACTGGACAGCATTGATAGTGTCCATATGATACAGCCTAGAAGAAGAAAAAGAATTAGTGACTCATGAAAAGCATAATGAAGTCATGGCAACTTCTGTGTTGGGCTACAACAGACAGGAGCAGGAGTGCTCCATCATTGCCCTGCAGCCCCAGCCCTTGCCTGAGCAGAAACAGAACTGCACTCCTTCCCCACACCACATAAAAGGGCACAACATGCCTGCAAAGCCCATGCCACAAAGATACAGTGAACCTGCAATTCTCCGCTCTGATTCTTTATCCAAAAACATTAAGGAATACAGGGAGTTCAAGTTCCCTGAGAAGTACCAGAGTTCAAGGAGGAAGGCCAGGAGCATGGCCATCATTGTTGCCAGCCCTCTGTCAGGCCAGGAAAGGGAGAAACCCACATCTGTCCCTTCCAGGCCCAACCTCTCCACCAGCACTGGTCAACCCTGCAATATTCATCTTTTGGAGAGGAGCAGCCTTAGCCAGGCTTTCATTCAGAAAGGCAGAGAAAGTCAAAGCAAGCCAGAGTTGGAGGTATCTAAGAATTCTGCTTCATCTACAGAGCCCCTGGCTGTACCTCAAATGCACCAGCAGCCCTCATAACTCAAAGAAGACTTAAATAAATGGAAAAATATTCCCTGTTCATTGATAGGAAGACAAAACATCATCAAGATGTCTATCTTACCCAAACTAATCTACATATTTAATGCAATCCCAATAAAAATCAACACTGTAATTTTTAAGGAACTGGAAAAACTAACCACAAAAAATATTTGGAGAGGTAAGAGACCCCAAATTGCCAAAGACATATTGAAAAAGAAAAATGAAGTTGGAGGTATCACATTACCTAACTTTAAAACATAGTACAAACCTACAGTGAACAAAACCACATGGTATTGGCACAAAGATAGACCTACTTACCAATGGAACTGAATTGAAATTTCTGATACAGATCTTTGCATATACAGTCATCTGATATTCAACAAGGCCATGAAGCCCACTCAGTTGGGAGAGAATGGCCTCTTTAACAAGTGGTTCTTGGAGAACTGGATATCCATATCCAAAAGAATGAGAGAAGAATACCATCTCACACCTTATACAAAAATTAACTCCGGATGGATCAAAAATCTAAATATAAGAGCCAAAACCATAAAGACTTTGGAAGATAATGTAGGGAAGCATCTACAGGACCTTGTAATAGGAAATGGTTTCATGAACATCACATCCAAAGCATGAGCAGCAAGAGAAAAAATAGTTAAATGTGATCTCATTAAAATTAAAAACTTCTGCACCTCAAAGGATGTTATTAAGAAAATAAAAAGGCAGCCTACTCAATGGGAGAAAATATTGGCAACCATATATCTGATAGGAGCCTAATATCCTGCATATATAAAGCAATCCTACACATTAAAAATAAAAAGACAAGCAATCCACTTACAAAATGGGCAAGTGACCTGAAAAGACACTTCTCCAAGGAAGAAATACAAATGGCTAAAAAGCACAAGAAAAAATGCTCGACACCACTAGCTTTTAGAGAAATGTGAATCAAAATCACAATGAGATATCATCTTACACAGATCAGAATGGCAGCTATTAAAAAAACAGCAGAATGTAAGTGTGGGAGAGGATGTGGAGGAAGAGGAACCTTCATCCACTGCTGGTGGGATTGTGTAATGGTCCAGCCACTGTGGAGGACAGTTTGGTGATTCTTGAGAAAACTAACACTAGATCTTCCATAGGATCCAGCAATTCCACTACTGGGTATATACCCAGAAGAATTGAAAGCAAAGACATGAACAGATATATGCACACCAATGTTCATAGCAGCATTGTTCAAAATTGCCAAAAGTTGGAATCAGCCCTGGTGCCCATCAACAGATGAATGGATAAGCAAAATGTGGTACATACATACAATGGAATATTACTCAGCTGTTAGAAGGAATAAAGTGCTAACACACGGAATAACATGGATGAATCTTGAAGACCTTATGTTGAGTGAAGCAAGCCAGGCATTGAAGGATGAATGGTTTATGATCTCATTGATTTGCATTGCAGAAAGTTAACAGTCTCTGAGAACCACTGTCTGAAAGATAGGTTAACAAGGGAGAGAGAGAGAAGGGTAGGTTGCAAGTCATCACCCATATGGACATAATCTATGGTAAAGTGATACAGTATAGTTTCATAATGAACGATCAGACAGGTGGGTAGAGATATTACTGGGTTTGGTGGTGCAGGATTAACAAGTGGGTAGATTAGGAAGGGCAGGTTAGATTACCCAGGGCATGTAACTATGAATCTTGTCATCCCATGAGCCAAGAGAGGGGAGTGTCATATGCCCCAGGGGTTGGGGAGAAAGGAACAGAAAAGATCAAATGGGGTATTTAGTGGTAATGGGAAATGTTCTTCATTACCTTACAATAATGGACACAGGTCATGGTAAATATCATCAAAAAATATTAAATTGTACCATCTAAAATGTAAACTATCCTGTAAACCATAGACAATGTTTAGTAGCTATGTTTCACTATCTGTGTAACAGTTATAACAGTGCTACCATCCACAAAAAATAAAAATAAAAATAAAGGTAAAAGTTTAAATATAAGGTGGGGAAGGGGGAGGGAGTTTGGGTATATGAGAATCTCCAGTATTCCGTGTGTGACTTTGCTGTGACCTAAGACTTCTTTGAAAACTAAATGAAAATTTGGGAGACACTGGGGAATAATAGGGGGAAGATATCATGGTACACACTGGACATCCGGTAATGCAGTGATAAAAGGAAAAAAAAAATTTTTTTCTTTTGTTTTTTCCCATTTTCTTTTTTTGAATGTCCAAATCCATTAATGATATTTTATTTTTTGCTCTTTTTTTTCTGAATTTCCTTGTATTTCATCTCTTGCATTTAAGTTTATCACTATTATTTCATTTTCCTATTAATTGTATTTGGTTATTATAGGGACTTCATCTTCAAGGAAGGTTTAGGTCACAGAAGGGTTACAATGACGGCTGCAGAAGATCATTGGTGGGGGGTGACTGGGATGCTGGATCCTCATGGGAGTAAGTATATTTTCATTAATATACATGAAAATTATATAAAATGTTCAAATGATTGAGGGATGGGGCATGGTCATGATGGATAGACAAACACTCAATAAATGAGGAAATACTGAATTCCCAGCTGGGAGAGCTCTGCCACATTCTCCAAGGGAGCAGCAACAGTCCCCCAAGGGCAGGGAGAGTGTCTGGCAAAAGAGGATGGCCCAATGTTGGGTTCTTGTTATTGATGACTAGCCTTATGAGTCTATGCTCTTGTAATTGAAACTTGGCCTACTGTTATGGGGTGCCTAAGGGTTGCCACCTGAGAACCTCCTTGTTGCTTAAATGTAGCTTCTCTCTAAGCCAAACTCAGAATATGAATGAATTACCTTCCCCCCAATGTGGGACATGACTCCCGGGGATGAGCCTCCCTGGCAACGAGGGACTAATACCAAGTGCCAACTGGAAACACGACTGGAAAAAAAAAACATTGAATAGAAGGGGGAAAAGGTAAAGACAAATGAGTTCATGTGGCTAAGAGACTTCAAAGAGTGTTGGGAGGTCATCCCAGAGGCAACACTTCAGCACACCTTAGTAGGATCTCATAGAACAACAAAGTGGATATCACCCAACACAGCGGGACTCCTCAGGGTTCTGGAGACACCCAGGTCCTATATAAGGGGGGATAGCCCCAGAGATTGATGCCTTATCAGTGGGCTCTACTTTGGAATCTGTGTTCCTGAGAGTGACAGAGTTGGACTCAAATAAATCCCCTGTGCACATGGTCCATCATTCCCTTCTATTCAAACCTATATGTGATGCTGGAGTTTGCAGGTGTACTTCCAGAGACTGGAGCTCCTGGCCTGCCTATGTGCCAGCTGTGCCTGGAATCTCAGTGGAGCTGCAACCCATACTCTACAGCTCAATGGACACACCCAAGTCACCTAATGAGGAGACAATGATGATGGACAATGGTCATCCCAGGGAATGGAGTAAGCCTGCATCTGAAGGCAGGATAATCCCATCCACTGTATCCATGGGATGTAAGCCCACTCTCACTTGGAGATGGAGTGGACATTACCATTCCAGTCCCTGCAGGATTGGGGGAAGAGCTATGGACTAAAGTGGACTCAATGGTATTCTGTTGTAGACATACTGGGATTCAAGCAATGGAAGAAATTATAACAGTGAGGTGAAACCAGTGGCCACTAGTCACTTTCAGGGCAGGGAAGGAAATGGCAGTTGTAATACAGGGGTCTTTTAGACTTGGCGGTTGTCCTGAGTGACATTGTGGTGACAGATATAAGCCATTTTAGAGCAGCATATACCATGAAGAACTGTGTGGGAGAGAGTGTGGTCTATGATGTGAACTGTGTTCTATGCTTAGTGGCAAAGCCCTAGGATGTGTATATCCATTGCAGGTGATGTTCCACACTAATGAAAGAGGTTTATGTGAGATGTTATGGGATGTATGGGAAGTGGAGGTCACAGGAATCCCTGTAATTTTTGTGTAACATATATGTAATCTAAGCATCTTTTAAAATATATATATATAAAGAAGGTTGTTAGAAATTTGATTGGGATTGTGTTGAATTTATAAATTGCTTGGGGTTGTATTGACATCTTAAGAATATTTACTCTTACAATCTATGAAAACAGAATGTTCTTTCATCTATTTACCTCTTCTTTGATTTCTTTTAGCAATGTTTTGTAGATATCTGTGTACAATTCCTTTACATCTTTGCTTAGATTTATTCTTTTAGCTGTTATTATGAATGGAATTCTTTTCTTGATAGTTTATTAACATTGTTAATTACTAGTATATAGACATACTACTGATTTTGGGCTGTTGATATTTTGCCCTGCTACTTTGCTGAATTCATTTATAAACTCTAGGAGCTTTGTTGTGAATTTTGCAGGATATTCTGTATATAGGATCATATCATCTGCATACAGGGAAAGTTTTACTTCTTTCTTACCAATCTGGATGTGTTTTATCTCCCTTTCTGGCCTAATTAACTAAGTATTCTGGCAAGACTATCCATTATAATATTGAATAACAATGGGCATTCTTGTCTTGTTCCTAGTCTGAGAGGGAAAACATTGTCATTCACAATTGGGTGGGATGTTAGCTGTGGTTTTTTTTCATATGTGCTCCTTTTCATATTTCAGAAGTTGGATATTTGAGCGGCTGAGTTTGATGATACAATGATGTATTTTATTTTCTTCACTCTATTTATGTGGTGTATTATATTAATTGATTTACTCATTGTAACCGTTGGCCATTTTGATGTAATTATGAATTCCAAAAATATAATTGGATCATGCTTGCAAACTGATCTGTTAATCTGGATATGATTAAGTTATGATTAGGGTGTTGAGCCCCACCCCTTGGTGGGTGGGGAGTCAAATATAAAAGGCATGGCAAGAACAGTTTTGGGAAGCAGACTTTTGAGAAGCAGTTTTGATGTTGGAAAGAAGGCCCCAGGAGAAGAGAAGCAAGCCATTCACCTGATGGTGTACAGCTGACCTTGCGGAGGAAACAGGAGCTAAGTCCGGAGAGAAACGCAGCGCTGGGAACAGAAGAACCCCAGAAGCCTGATCCCTGACAAACGCCGGCAGCTGTCTTGCTCTAACATGTGGAAATGGACTGTGGTGAGAGAAGAAACATAATGCTTTATGGCCTGGTGTCTCTGAACTTCTACCCCAAATAAATACCCTTTGTAAAGGCCAACCAATTTTTGGTATTTCACATTAGCGCCCCTTTGGCTGACTAATACAGAATTTGGTACCGAGAAGTGGGTAAGTGCTTTTGTAATTATCAAAATGTTGGAACGGTTTTATAAATGGGTAAGGGGTATTTTTTGGAGGAATTGTGAAATGCTCGATGGAAAAAGCCTAGATCACTTTGAAGAAACTTTTGATAGTAAATATGGATGCTAAAGAGACTTTCTATGATGCCTTAGAAGTAAATGATCAAACTATATTTGGAAACTGGAGGAAAGGCAATCCATGTTTTAAAGTTGCAGAGAACTTAGTTAAGATTAACTCCTGGTGTTATATGAGAGACAGAATTTTGAAAATGGCGAACCGGAGCATTTAGCTGAAGAACTTTCCAAGGTAAACTTGGAGAATGTCGCTTGGCTTCTCCTTGCAGCATATAGCAAAATACTAGATGAGCAAAATACATGAAGGACTGAACTTTTGGGCACAAAGAAAACAGAAACTGATTCTGGAACTTCCAAGTTTCTGGAAATCAAATTCCCAGGTGAAAGTGCCCTATTTGAAGACTTTACTAAACTTGAAACTTATAAATCATAATTGAAGATGCAGTTATCTAGGAAAGACTTGTGGAAAGTCTTACTGTCTGATGGCTTGGACCCCTGCTTCCTGCATGCTAAACCAACAAAGTTTTGGGGAGAGCTGTATGACCCCAACCACTGTCATCTTGGACAAAAGAGAACATGAAAGGAGAGATTGAAGGAGAATCAGCATTAAGAAGAAAACCATGGAAGCAGAGATTTGGACTTAAGATATCTCCTTGGGCCAAGAGAGGAGCCCCACCCATGTGTACAGAGAAGGTGAGTTTGCCCCTGCAGTTGAAGAGCGGGGGTGTTCCTACCTGATGTTCTGAGAAAGTTTTGATGCCCCATGGTGCAGAGAGGGTGAGTTTTCCCCAGCAGTTGAAGAGGGTGGATATCCCCACCCAATGTTCTGGGAGACTTTGCCACCCCAGGGTGCAGGGAGGGTGGAGCACATTCCTCAAAGATTAGGGTGGTTAAGGTCAACACCCCATGGGCCTGAGAGGGGTGTACCTGTCCCCCATGGATTTGAGAAGGCCAGGTGGTCAACCCATTGCTGTGATAGGGTTGAACTTGTATGCCAAAGGTTAGGGAAGGCCAGGTGGTCAACTCATTGCTCTGAGAGGGTTGAACCTGTATGCCAAAGGGTAGGGGGAATGTTGTCTTCACTTTACTGTACTAGGGGGGTCCAAGACTCTAACCCAAAGATTGGGTAAGTTGTGGCAATCACCCCAAAACTCTTGGAGGGTGAGGTTCGGACCTTGGTTGACACCCAGATCCTTGATGAGGGTGGAACCAAGAAAATGGCTCTTGTGCACGCCTGTGGAAAGGGTGGGTTCCCATGTGGCCCCAAGGAGAAGAAACCATCTTGTTAAGAATGACTCTCAGACTTTGAAATCGAATGGAGATGCCCTGCACTTTTACTGAACTGTAAAGGAGCCATGACTCATGTTTAACATCCCAATTTCTCCTTATGATATTGAAAATGTTTATCCTTTGTCTTTCCATTTGTGTATTGGAAGCAATTAAATGGTTCTGTAAGTTTCAGAGGTCTATAGCAGACGGGATTTTGCCTCAAGATGAACTGTATTTCTTTAAAAAGATTATGATATGATTTTGTAGTTGAATTGTTACAGATTTAAGTTTTTTTTAATTTTGTAATGTATTTTTGGAATTCAGAAGGTGGAGTGTAACCATTGGCCATTTTGATGTAATTATGTATTCCAAAAATATAATTGGATCATGCTTGCAAACTGATATGTTAATCTGGTCATGATTAGGTTATGATTAGGGTGTTGAGCCCCACCCCTTGGTGGGTGGGGAGTCAAATATAAAAGGCATGGCAAGAACAGATTTGGGAAGCAAACTTTTGAGAAGCAGTTTTGATGTTGGAAAGAAGGCCCCAGGAGAAGAGAAGCAAGCCGTTCACCTGATGGTCTCCAGCTGACCTTGCAGAGGAAACAGGAGCCAAGCCTGGAGAGAAATGCAGCCCCGGGAAGAGAAGAACCTCAGAAACCTGAACCCTGGCAAATGCTGGCAGCTGTCTTGCTCTAACACATGGCAATGGACTGTGGTGAGAAAAGAAACATAAAGCTTTATGGCCTGGTGTCTGTGAACTTCTACCCCAAATAAATACCCTTTATAAAGACTGTATTAGTCAGCCAAAGAGGTGCTAATGTGAAATACCAAAAATGGTTTGGTCTTTACAAAGTGTATTTATTTGGTGTAAAAGCTTACAGTTCTAAGGCCATGGAAAGTCTAATTCAAGGTTCCATAAGAAGAACCTTCTCACTAAAGTCAGTAGCCAGGAGTTGAAGCAAGATGGCAGGCAATCTTTGCCTGGTCTCTCTTTCCTGGGCTTCCTCTCCCTCTTAAGGCTCTGTGGGAGTTAGCTGTAATCCATCAGGCAAATGGCTCATGTCTTTCTGAATTCCCAGGATCAAAAATGACAGAGCTCTCTCTCTCTTCTGATGTCTTCTTGAGTAAGTGTCCATTTATATCACCCACTAAGGGAGTGGAGACTCAACCTGAGTCATGCCCTAATGACATGGTCAAATCAAAAGCTCTAAATTGATTTTATCAAGTAAACTTAAATCCTTTGAATTTAATATAATCAAAGGGCATCACTCCCAGATGAGTAGATTAGCTTGCAAACATAGTCTTTCTCTTTTTGGGATTCAAAAAATAATCTCAAATGGCCATATACGGCTTTCCTAATAAGGTGATGTTGGCCTGATAGAATACCTTAGGGAATGTTTCCACCTGTTCAATTATTTGGAAGAAATTTAGCAGGATTGGTGTCAATTATTCATGGAATGTATAATTAAATTTAACAGTGTACCCTTTGCTGGGGAAATCACAAACACATCAGGTGGACTTCTCCCAGTCCTTGTATACACCCACTCCTTTTCTACTGTGTTCAGATGTTTCAATGTGTTCTCATTCTGCAGCCAGAGGAAGCTTTAGGTCTAGTGTAACCAGTTGACCATACCTTAAGTCTGAAATAAGGAATAAGGTGTTCTAGCTGCTTATCATGGTAGGATCACTCTATGGCATGTCTCTTCTCCCTAGAGTGCAGAAATGTCCACTCTTGGGCAGCACAGTAATCTTTCCTCTCTGACATGAAAATGAGCTTCCACCTACAGACCTACACATGAGCAATTGTCTTCCTTGGGGGTCCAGCTCTAATGAGTCTCTTCTTCCACTCTTTTAGACACTTTGAGTTATGTAAATTCTAAAGAGGTCATTTTTTGAGAATGTCTGTTGTGCCTGTTCTTGAGTTCTCATGATATACTATATAGCAACTCATTCAATAGAATTTTGGCACAGTGAGCGGGGTGCTCAGGGAACTATAGAATAAGATGCTTTTTGTCCATTCTTTTAATTGCTTTTTAGTACCCGTTGTACAGGAGCATCTTGGGCAACACAAGATGCATGGCTTTTTGGGTTAAACCAGGTCACTCCTTCCTACCACCTCAGGTAGAGGCATCAATCTGAAGTTAAGATACAGAAGATGTATGAAGGAAGGACAGTAATATATGAGACTTTGAGACACCCCCTCCCCATGATTTCTTGGGAGTTGGCTTACTTATTCCACACTGGGATTAATCAGGTTGGGAAACCACTGAACAATATATAGTCCCCTGTCTCATGGTTTTTTATATCTGTTCTCATTCTGGAACCAGGCATACCTGCAATCATACCACCCAGGCTGATCTTGAGGTTAGTATGAGGCCAATCAATATTATGGAGATTACTATACCTGAAGTTGGGATACATCAGGGATGAAAAGAAATGTATGCACTTTTATGGAAAAGACATGAAATATGAAAGATAGGCAGGGAGAGAAGCCTCAAGAGGATATTCTCTTGTGGCTGCCAGATTTATGATGAAAGTGCCACTACTACCCTTATCAAACAGGCTGAATGGAGGAGTCTTGGCTGCATTATGTCCAACTCCTTCCTCCAAAAAACTCTTAGTCAGTTGAAGTTAAGGGAGGAGAGGTTGAGAGTTGGAAAGGAATAGATAATAATGTAGCTTCAAGGTTCCATGATATGCTTCCTAATCCCAACAAATTCTGGCAATGATTATTGAGCAAATGACAGACCAAGTAGCCCCAAGTTTCCATCTCCTTGCCACATTGTACAATATTGACAACACTGCTGCCATGGTAGGGAAAATAACACTGCTAGATTCATAAAGTATATTCTATCTGAAGGTGTTTTCCACTCCACCTTTGCTACCTATGATAAACCAGTGTGGCCAGTGAGGCAGGCAAATGCATATTGGCTGAATATACACTAGCAGTACTTGAATGCACAAGTGCCCCTTTGGAATTTATGGTTCCTGACATTGTGATACTCATGGAAGCCATAATGGCATCCAATGTTGTTTGGTATGTGTGGTTTGACCACGTGAATGCATTTTTTTCTCCATCACACTGCAGGAGGAAAACCAGGATTAATTTGCTTTCCAGTGTCAAGGCTTACAGCATATCTTCACTGTAAAGGTGTATTAAAACTCTCCCACTCTCTGCTACCAATGGATAGGGCAGGATTTGTGTAAGCCACCTGTATCCAGAAGACCCCATGTGTTCCATTATATTGCTGCCACCATGTTGGTGGGACAAAGGAAGGAAGAAACTGCTAAGTATGATACACACATGGCTAATTGGATGTTGAAAGTCTAGCTGAGCCATAAATCCTTAGAATATACAATGCCCAGCCTTGTAGGTCACCTTCATAGGTAGCTGTGTTGGTTAGGCTAATGTATCACCTGGTCCAGGTAATGTGGCCCAGTTGTTTGGTCAAGAAAACACTGGAGTCATTGTAATGCAAGGGCATTTCATGGACTTTAATCATCAGTGATTTGACTACATATATGGCTGATTACCTCCAAAATTAACTGGGGAGATTATCATCAGCAATGAGTGATGATTCATCCAAACAGCTGAAGGCCTTAAAAGAGAAGTGATTTCAGCATTCAAAGTGAGAGGTTCCATCTCTATTTCAGATAGCCAGAGCCTCCTGAGGAACTCACTGAGGACCTTTTCAGAGTCCCAGACTTCCAGCCACCCCTACAGAATTTGGACTTGTGAATCCCTATGATCGTGTCAGACAATTTTATAAAATCTCATACAATTATAAATGTCTACTGTCAGTTCTGTATCCCCAGATAACCCTCACTAATACAGCTTGATACCAGGAGTGACTCTTGAGAAACAGGATGTAATTTCTGAATTGGTTCTATGATGTTTGCAGTTGGCTCTCAACACTGATTAGATTCAAGGGCACTAATGTCTCTGTTTCCAATAATTAAAGACTGCTGATAGTCCATGGCATGAGTTGGCAATAGGGATACACAAAATATCATCCTTGGATATGACTAAATCCATGTTTATAAGAGGCAAGACTCTGGGTTAGTGTGTTTTTAACACCTTGACAGAGTTTTGTGGATTTAAAAGATACAGTGATGTTGGCCAGCTGTTCCTAAGTATGTTGGATACATTTGCCAAAGAAAGATATGAGCTGAAGGCTTCAAGTTTCCAAATTAAGTGCTGTATGAATAATGTGAAAGTTTCTATGTGTGCCCTGAAAGAAAATCTTGTTTCATCCAGCAAAAGAGTTGTGATCTTTGAAAACTAGACCCAGTGTCTCATTGTGTGAGTAGCAGAGTTACAATGGAGACTAAAATAGTAAACTTTCAGGGTGTCTGCTGTTAAAGTGAAGGCATTGACTGGAAAGGAGTGGAATCCTGAGGATTGGAGTAGATAAATATGGTTTGATGATGACAACAATAGGGTGATTGAAGCCTTAAATATTGCTGAGACTTTGCCAAAAGAACATATAATGGTATTCCCTGAGAAGACAGCTACACATCTTCCTCCGACTCTGAGGAAATGACCACACAACCTCCACCATGACCTGAGGATACAACCACCCAACCTCTAGTCTGCCCCAAGAAGTCAGCTAACAGAAAGTAAAGTCTGCTCCAAACTCCCACATGAAGAGATTAATCCTGTCTCACCAGATGAAATTGCAGCAGAATGCATTGAGGTAATTGGTTTAAAAGGCACTTCTAAAATGTCTCCTTATCCACCCTCACCACCATCTTTTCCTTCTAGAACTATAAACAGACCCCAAAATGAGGTATAAAATGTGATCCATGAAGACATACACTATACTCCAAAAGAACCACATGGCTTTTCAAATTTATATAAAAAGAAATCAGAGGAATATTTGTGCAAATGGATATTAATGGTGTGAGATAGTGGTGGAAGGAATTTAAAGTTGGATCAGGCTGAATTTATTGACATAAACACACTAAACAGAGATTCTGGATTCAATATTGTAGCTAGAGGGTTTAGAAAGTGCTCTAACACTTTTTTCAAGTGGTTGGTTGAAATATGTACTAAAAGATGGCTGATTTTGCCTAAGATTGAGATGCCAGAATTGCCCTTTGACAAGAGTAACTGTGCATTGGGGAAAATGAAATAATCAAACATTTTCAGGGATTATTAGACATGGGCTCAGAAGTGACATTAATTCCAGGAGACACAAAACATTACCAGTCAGAGTAGGGGCATATAGAAATCAGGTGATCAATGGAACATTAGCTTAGGTCTGTCTCACAGTGGGTCCAGTGGGTCTCTGGATCCATATTGTGGTTATTTTCCCAGGAATAGAATTCATAATTGGAAGAATCATAATCAGTTACTGGCAGAATCTCCACATTGTTTTTCTGACTTATGGAGTGAGGGCTATTGTGGTAGGAAAGGCCACATGGAACTCACTAGAACTGTCCTTACCTAGCAAAATAGAATATTAAAAGGAATACAGGACTCCTGGATGGATTGAAGAGATTAGTGCCACCATGAAGGACTTAAGGATGCTGGAGTGGTGAGTCCCACCATATCCCCATTCAACTCTCCTATTTAGCCTGTGCAGAAAACAAATGGATCTCAGGGGATGATAGTGGATTATTTTAAATTTAACCAGGTGGTGATTACAATTGCAGCTGATGTTCCATATGTTGTATCATTGCTTGACCAAATCAATGCATCCCTTGATACCAGGTATGCAGCTATTGATCTACCAAAAAATTTTTTATCAACTGCCATTATTAATGACAACCAGAAACAGATTATTTACAGCTGGGAAGGGCAGCAATATATTTTCACTGTCCTACCTCAGGAGTATACCATCTCTCCTTCCCTATGTCGTAATATTGTCTACAGAGAACTTGGTCATCTCTCCTGTTGACAAGTCATCACACTAGTCCATTGTAATTTAATTGGACCTAGTGAGCAAGAAGTAGCAATTACTCTAGGCTTATTGGTAAGGTATTTGTGTGAGAGAGGATAGGAGATAAATCTAAAAAAATTCCACCTTGGTGAAATTTCTAGGTGTCCAGTGCTGTGGGATATGATGAGATACCCCTTCTCAAGTGAATTATAAGCTTTTGCATCTGGCAAAAGCTCCTATGACTAAAAAAGAGGCACAATGCTTAGTTGGACTGTTTGGATTTTAGAGAAAACATGTTCTTTATTTATGTTTTTCATTTATTTACTGAATGACCAGAAATGCTGCTAGTTTTGACTGGGTACTGGAGAAAGAGGAGGCTCTACAACAGGTCCAGGCTGCAGTACAAGATGCCCTGCTAGTTGGTGTATATAAGCCAGCAGATCCAGTGGTGCTGAAAGTGTCAGTGGCAAGTAGAGATGCCATCTAGAACCTTTGCCAGACCCCTATAAGAGAATCACAATGCAGACCCTTAGGATTTGGGAACAAATTCCTTCTCCTGGGACTTAGTAGAGACTGAACAATTAACCATGGACCATCAGGTTACCATGAGACCTGAGTTGCCTGCCATGAGCTGGGTAAAGTCTGACTTACCAAAGCATAAAGATGGGCATGTACAGTAGCACTTCCTCATAAAGTGGAAGTGGTATATATGAGATAGAGCTTGAGCAGGTCCTGAAGTCACAGGTAAGTTACATGAGGAAGTTTTCCAATGACTCAAGGCCACCACTCCTGCCACATTAGGTTCTCTTTCCCAGCCAACAACTATAGCCTCTTGGGAAGTCCCTTACAATCAGTAGAACAAGGAAGAGAAAACTCAGTCTGCTTTACAGATGGTCCTGCACAATATGAAGTGACTATCAAAAAGTGTACAGTAGCAGTATTTCAGCCCCATTCTGGGACATCCTTGAAGGACAGAAATGAGGGGAAATCTTCCCAGGTGTGCAGAACTTCAAGTAGTGCAACTGTTTGTTAATTTTGCTTGGAAGGAGGACTGACCAGAAGTGTATTTGTACCTCAATTCATGGGCTTTTGACAATGGTTTGGATGTATGATCAGGGATTTGGATAGAACAGGTTTTAAAAACATTGGTGACAAAGAAACCTGGGGAAGAGATATGTGGTTAGACATTTCTGAGTAGGCCAAAACCATGATACTATTTGTATCCCATGTGAATGTTCATCAGAGTATGACTTCAGTAGGGGAAGATTTTAATAAGTGGATAAGATGACCCTTTCAGTGCATATTAGTCAGCCTCTTTCCCCAGCCACTCATGAGCAATGTGGCCATGGTGGTAGGGATGGCAGGTATGTGTGGGCTCAGCAACATATACTTCCCCTCACTATGTCCAATCTTTCTACAGCCAATGCTGAGTGCTCTATCTGCCAGCAGAAGAGACCCACACTCAGCCCTACATATGGTACTGTTCCACTTTTTGATCAGCTTGCCACATGGTAGCATGTTGATTACATTCGACAACTTCCATCATGGAAAGGACAGTGATTTCTTCAAAAAGGAATAAATATATACTCCAGATGTGGGTTTGCCTTTCCTGAATGCAATGCTTCTTTCTTTTTTTTTTTTAATTTTTAATTTTTTTTATTGTGGGTAAAAATCAAATTTTTCA
>JAQZBX010067266.1:0-15968 GCA_029593785.1 Cabassous unicinctus
TTTTTTTTTTTTTTTAGTCAATTTTTAATTTTCAGACATAATGTTATCTCTAAAATGTGGATTGAATTAGAATTGAAGGCCAGATAGTTTATCTCTACAGTTCTCCTCTTTTTTACTACTGATGTTCTTGATTAGAAATTGTTTGAGCAGGTGCTTATTCTAACCAGTGGATGGCAAATAGGTGACATGAATCTCCTTGTTTCATAATCCTGCAACATTGGCAGCCATCTCTAATCATCACAGAACTGGGGCGGTGAATCTTTTTTAACACTCTCCTCTGGGCAGTCACTCAATCAATGTAGTGGGCATGTGAGAATGGTTGTCACCAAACAACACCTTTAGGGAGCTGGATTTGTGGTCAGGATCACAGAAATGGTTCTTGGTGGAATTAGAAGAATGACCCAAGTTTCCTGTGTAGTATTCTTATCACTTTGCTTACTTATGTCACAGGATAGGACTGTGAAAATTAACTCAGATGACATCCTTACTTAGGGATCAGCTCACAAAACTAAATCATTCTTTACCTTGTTTGACCTGGGTACTGAACATAATATAACTAATATAATTTTTCATCCCAGTAATCTCTTCATTGCCTGTGAAGAGTTTGGGAGATTTAGCAAAAGAGGGCTGTGGTGGGGGATGTGGGAAGAGGGAGTACAATAAAAACCATTCTGAAGTACTTGGGAAAAAAAAAATTTTTTTAAAGTAGCAATTGTTATAGGAACAGGTATGTCTTATCTGTTAAGTAGAGCAGGAAGGATTTTCACTTAGCAATGCTGTTGAAAGTTTTAGCTGCATTGAAATTTATTGTTGCAGATGATTCTTTTCATATATTTAGATGAGTCTTTCCTCAATTAATTTGAATGATCACGGTTTTTACTCTGTGTGTATGATACTAAAATGTGAAAAGAGACCTTAGAATCTGGGGAAAAAAGATGGATATTTTCCACTAATTTGTAAAACTCTGAAAAAATGTTATTAGAAATCATAGAAGTTAGATATTATAGATATAGAAATGAACATTGTCATGTGAAGCACTCTAATAATTTCTTAGTAGTCTAAGGACTATATATATGCATATGTGTTATATATGGATGTAGTGTGTATTTTTTTGGAACATCTTAAATTCAGATTTTTGAGGCTAAATTTGTCACTACAGTTCCTGGAAATATAAGAATGCATATATGTACCTATAAAATGCAGTACAAAAGTTATCAGTTTCTTCAAAAAGTTGGTTTTGATTGGTGCAGAATACCTTTTTTACATGCATTTGCATGTATTTATCTTGACAAAAGTAGTCACTGAGAAGCAACTTTCAAAATTGGGTGGCTTCCAGGAATTGTACCCACAGTGCCTTAGCTTTTTACTGACCTTGTGATGTGTGTGTGGGGGGTGGGGAAGGGAAGAGGTAGGCAGGGAGAGTAGTAGACTGTAATGCATGGCTTTAGGCTGCCTCAGAGAATAAAATTGCGATTTGGTCACAGGATGGGCCAGTTGCCTTTGTGCAGTTCACGACCATGGAATGCACGTATAACCTTAACAGGTTTTCTCTCAAATGCTGTCATAAGTCCATCATTACTGATAGGTAAAACAACACACCTTACAAGTAAGTCTTTTTTGATAGGGGTCTGTAGTGCCATTGTGGAAAAGAAGAACATGTTAAACAGAAACAGTACAGAAACGACAGGTCTCCTCATGCAAAAGATCTGTGTAGACACCTCAATACACCTAGAGGTCCGTGAATAGACTCAAGCTAAAGAATTAGCTTCTTAGGTATCAGTTAAGGAATTCTTCAGACACTTGAGCCTCTATCATATGCTAGGCCCTATACTAGTATCCTGAGGACTTTTTAACAAGTGCACCTTCTTAAGCCCTTAAAATTTTTTCCCTCAAGTTATGTAACTTTTCCACACATTAAATGGGAGAGAAAATTGCATGAGACACATTTTATGAATGTAATAGATGGATTGAATGGAAAAAGGGCTGCTTGCCTAGAGTTTCTCTTAAGTCTCTCAAAGTAGCGGACATGATCCACATTCCACCATGGAGGAAAAGCAAGGCCCAGAGGATTCTTAGTGAAGGTCATTGTAGACCAGAGTAATTTTGAGGTAGCTTTAAGCAGCAAGTGAGGTCTGGATGGAAGGGATCAAAGTAACATGAGCAAAGACATTGCGGTCAGCAGAAGGATGAGTGCTGTATGAATTTCCTGGGGGTACTTAGAGAAAATAAACATCACTTGCCCTTCTTGTTCAAAGGGAAGATACTTCAGCCCTCCTTCCAGAGATTGTAGTTTAGTAGATCTGAGATGGAACTGAGGAATCTGTATTTTAAAAACAGCTTATTGAGATATAATTCATAAACCATGTAATTTTCCCACTTAAAGTGTACAATTCAGTGTGTTTTTTAGTATATTCACAGGATTGTGCAACCATCACCACTCTAATTCCAGAACATTATTGTCTCCTCTAAAAGAAACCCTGTACCCATTAGCAATCACCACCTATTCTGCCCACTCCCCTAGTCCTAAGCAACCACTAATCTACTTTCTATCTAAAGATTTGCCTATACTGGACATTTCATATAAATGGAATCACTACATGTGGCCTTTTGTGCCTGGCTTTCACTTAGCATAATGTTTTCAAGGTTTGTCATGTTATAGTATGTATCAGTACTTCATTCTGTTTTATGCCAAGTAATATTCCATTGTATAGATTATACCGCATTTTATTTTCCATTCTGCAATTGATGGACACCTGAGTTATTTCTACTTTTTTGGCTATTATGAATAATGGTATGTGAACATTTATGAGGAAATCTGCATTTTTAAACCGGTACCTCACTTGATTCAGTTGCTAGTGGTTCCTGTACCATGCCTGGAAAAACACTAGGAGAACCACTTTCCCTACAGTGTGGAGTCTCCCATTCCACATTTCTTATGGATGCTTTTCTGGTCTGTGCTTGAACTGTGCTTTATGAGCAAGTGAGTGGCTAGGTGGAAATGATGTCCAGACATGAATTACATGGCCAACTTATGCATGTTGGAGTATGTGGAAGGGAGATGGTAGGCAGGAAAAATTGGTTCCAGACTTTTCCAGAATCCAGAACTGATTTGATTAGTTCCTGAACTTGGATGCTGCTGCTGCTGGTGGTGGTAATGGAAAGGAAGGGACACAGTAATAGACTTTATGAAAGGAAGAATCCATTCAATAGCGGTGATTTAAAAATACCCAATTTATATTCTTCACTGACTCAGACACAGCCCTCTCTAATTCTGACCTTATCTATTCCTATCATCCTGTTATTCTAAATAAATATATTTTTACTGGCTGTTTAAGGGAGGAAATCCTGGGGGTAACGAACTGAAGGATTAGTATAATTATTAAAAAAAAAAAAAAAAAAGCCTGCTTAAGATATTTTGAAGCCTCTGGTCTATTAAGGATGTTTAGATATTGTACAAGCCTGAGTCAGATCTGAACTTTTCAAGGTTCCTTTTGGATTCTGTGATACATATTGAAACTAAAAATAGCTTCTAGGAGATTCACAGTCCCCACTGCCGCTGCTGGTCAGCCCAGCTGTGCCTAGAATGAAGTGGGGAAAGGCACATCTTTCCTTATGAGCTATTGCAAAGCTTTGGAAGGTGGGGCTGTTAGAGCCAGTGGCTTTTATCAGGAAGTTATAGAGGTGTATTTTTCTAATAGGAATGTCCTTGACCAGATACCCATCATCAGTTCTTTCCGTTAGATTATTTGACAGATATGCCCTTAAATTGCTCTTTGTGCTATATACACATTTTCCCTCCTAACGTATCACTTAAAAAAAGTAATCAGGAAGTACCGGTTAAAAAAATCCTTCATCCCACCTATTTTCCCATAATCATTGTGAATACTTTGGAGAATATTATTCCAGACTCTTTCTGTGCCAAAAATAAACATGTATTTTATACCTAGTTTTTGCACAAATACGATCACAGAATAGATCATCTTTTTGTTTATTTACTTATAAACTGTGTTGTGAACATCTTATGTTAGCAGATTAATTTCTATAAATTATAAAAATGGCTGCGGTCTTCCATTGTCTGGATGAGATAGCTTCCAACTTTACACAGTTTCATATTGTGGCATATCTTTGTACACTTTACTAAAATGATGTAGGTTACATCATACACTTTGCGAGTCCAGTTCTTGTTAATAATTTTACAGGCAGCAGTAAGTACACTTAGATGCTCAGGGTTAAAAGTGTTTTGGGGTGAAGTTCCATAGAAATTTTTACTGTTCGGATTTTGCATAAATGTAAACATAGAAACAAGGAATTGGGTTTTCATTAATTTCTGGGGATCATTTACTTCATAATTCTATTTGAATTATGTGTGTATTAAGTTGTAACCTAAACCTAATGCCATATGGAAAAAAGATTATGCCTCTGGGGGTACACATTAGTCATACCTGTTGAGTATCTTCTGTTTTTCCTGGTTGCTTCCCTAGCCATCTGCCTTTCTGCTAAAGTCAGGGAGCCTGGAGGAGGATTTTACAACTTTATAGGAAGTAAAATGTGATTTAGGAACCAGTTCCCACTTATTGTTTAAAGTTGTGAGTTTCATTCTTATAATCATTAAATACTAAGAATGAAAATAATACAGTTTGATCTGTGTTGTGTAAACTGTAGCCCTCTAAATTTATAGAACTTCTTATGGATAGAAAAACAAGATTGAAAGGAAATACATCACCATTTTAACTTGCTATTTCTGGATAGTGTGATTATGAATATTTGAAAAGTTCTTTTTGCTTTTCTTTATTTCCAGATTCCTGGAATGAACATGTATTATATAACAATGTATATAATTACTATATAGTAAATATTAAATAATATATATGATAATACTAGCTAGCATAGTTTGTACACTTGTATGTAACAGATTCTATTATTTAGTTTATCTTTGCTGATTTTCAGTGATTGGCAAAGCGTTCTCCACCCAGAAAGTTTGATTTATTTTGGCAGATGGAAGCATTTGTTATAGAAAAAAAGTAAGACTGGGGAACCTGCCCTCCCCTTTGTTATAACTGCTGGTTGGTCTTAGAGAGAGCATGCCTAATCCAGAGATTATTCAGCAAGCATGACCTGAGGGGCTGGTTTTGTAAATGTTACCAAATCTATTACTTAGCTACAGATGTTCTTCCATTGTTGTGTCCCACATTTAGAATTGAAAGGAAGGCAATTAGTTCTGTGAGACTTGGTTAAATCCTTATCCTTTTAGGTCTCTACTCTATGGTGTATAGTCATTTGGAAAGTGTTTCATTATAAACATTTAAACAATCAATGGTGCAAAGTAAATTGATTTACATGCTTTTTAAAAGAAAGTTAAATTTTATTGTTATGAAAATTATCGGTGCTCATTGTAGGGCATTTAAAAAATATGATAAGTAAAAAGTGAAAATATAAGTCACTTGTCATTCCATTTATCTGTAGGTTAACCATTGTTAACACTTTGGTTCTATTTCATTTCATCCTTTAAAAACGAATCTATGTATACAATCTGTGCACATTTCACTAAACATTGTATTGTGAGCATTTCCTCATGCTATTTGTGGTTTATTTTTTATATATTGCAAAAGTTAGTTCCTGAAGCTAGTTAGTGGTGTTATGACTGGCATGGATGCAGATACCTTTTGTTTTACCGTGGCTGCCTTAAAGTTAGACATCCAATAAATCCCTGACATGTATATGTTATGATAGTTTTTGTTGCTATACCCAAATTGATAGATTATTAGAGCTGGCAGGGACCTTGGCCATGGAGTCCAGTCCTTTAATTTGAGAAATGAGAAAAACAAACCAAAAGAGTTGCCCTTTGCCCAATATCATTAAATTATTTAATGGCCTTAAAACATTTCTGTAGAAAGCAGCTGTTACCTCTTTGCATTTTGAGATAATGAAGTAGTAAGAATTTAATCACAACACATTTTTGAAGAACAAGGCTGTGTTTCATGCTCAAATGTAGAGGAAAAAAATCAAGCCTGTATTTTAGTAGTTTAGTATGGTACCGACCAAACCTCCAACTTTTAATTGCATTTTTCAACCACCGGTTGATTGGTTTGATGGCCGGGATACATGGTCACCATTTTCTTGATTTCCTGCATATTCTTGTACAGAAATCACTGTTGTTGATAAGGTACTAGTAACCATACATGCTTCTCTATTGAGGAGTTATTTTATTTCTTTGCTTTGCAGTTAAAAAAAATGGTTACTATTTAAGAAATCATAGTTTTCAGGGGTGATAATGAAGTGACATTTGAGGTTTTTATTTTTAAAATTTTATATTCAATACAATACCTTTCAGTTGGCTTCGAAAAAGCAGTAGCTTCCTGGGATTATTTTCCAGTTCACTTGAGAAAAAAAAATTAATAGCTTTTGATGTACCTTAAATTTTTTTTTTTTTTTTAAACTAAGTGATGCCCTGAGAAAGGAAAATGTTGACGATTTCCCTTTCACCTTGGGAAGAACTAGGGGGGATGGTTGTGGACAACTCAAGCTCTGTTGACCCTGAAGTGTAGGCAGTGCTTGTGAACATGGCATTCGTCCTCCTCACTTCCTTGGAAAGTTCTCTCTGGAACAGCCAGAGGTGTTCTTCGCCTGCTTCCTGTGTGAATACCTATTGTGGAGCCCTCTGGTTGAATGGGAGGTTTGTGAGAAGTGGTTTCCCACCAGTACACAATGCAGCCTCTCCGCAAATGTAAATACACATTCCACTCAGGGTCAGGATAACAGTGACTGGCCAGAATGCCCTTGCAAAGAAAGGTATTTTGGAGTTCCATTTATTTTTAGTGGCCTGTGGAAAATTAATATGCCTGTTAAATCTATTTTTAAAGATAAAAGGGAAGTCTCTCATCTAACAGTGTTTGCTGAATGCAAATCAATTAGCTGTGGCATATTTTGATTTTGTTAATTTGTTGCTCTAGGAAACAAATTTCAGTCTTTATTAATTCTGTATTTGAAACTTGAGATTCTCATTTTTTGAAGAGTTCTTCTTATCCCTCAGGAAACTCCTTTTGGGTTCTGTGGAAAAAGAAAATAAATGTGACCCAGAAAATATCGGATCAAGTTTTTTATGGATTTAAAATGGGCTCATTGAAAGAATGGCAGTAATGAAGGTCCAGAGATCAGGTCAGATAAGATTCTTAGAGCCTGGAATGGCAGCAAAATTATTTGTTCTTTTTCCCTGATGCTGATCATTTGTTTTGAATCGAGGGCATGAGTCTGATTACTTGAGAGATTGAATGGGAATCTCCAACTTAATGGGTTTGGATTTATTGTAGATAACAAAGCCCTACCTGGTGTCCTGTTCCAGCCTTTCCCTTTCCCTGTACCCTGGTTTGCCGACAGTCTCAGCAGGGGAGTACCTGGCCCTGAATATCCGTTTTCTTATCCCTCCAGCCTCCTTCCTTTTTTCCCTCAGGATTTTACTAAATGTATTTGCTTCATAAAATTGCTTTAAGGAATGTAGTATTAAGTCATGGAAAGAAAAATCCAGGCTGGAATTTGAAAACTTCTTCATTTGGATTAATTTGTTCTCCATTCAGACCCATCAGGTGAATATTGGGATGTACAAAGCATACATCAAAAGAGGAACAGCTTTGTCTACTAGAAAGTAAATTTAAAATTTTCTTAGCTTTTTACGTGTAAGCTGCTTGGTATAGAGCAGCAGTTCTCTGTGTATTTTGGGTTCTCAGTGTAGTTTGGCTTTCCTGAGACCTTTTTGTGGAGTTCATAAGATCGTAATGTTTTTCATAATAATTTTAAGATGTTAGTTGCCTTTTTCATTCTTGTGCTTCTCCAAGGTCCACCAGTAACATTAAATAAAAAATGTTTTTTCATGACATGGGTACAATCTTTTGTGCTTATCATACATTACATTCGGAGAAAATATTAAAAATTGAGTTGGGGGGGAGCGGATGTGGCTCAAGTAGTTGAGCGCCTGCCTTCCACATGGTAGACCACATTTGGTTCTCGGTACCTCCTGAAAAATAAAAATTGAGTTGGGGAATGTGCCTTTTATATCAAAGTTGAATTTAAAATGATTTTTCTTGAAAGACTTTTACAGCTCATGAAGGGGCTCCTAAAATTTAGAATTTGCATGATTTCAGCATAAAAAAGGGTTTTTTACAGAGCAAAACCTAAATACACACACACACACACATATATACACACACATTAAATAAATAAATAGAGCCCCTTGAATTTTCTTAACAAATTATATTAGTATAAATTAATGATGTCGTCATTATTCACAGCGAGTGTTTAGAATATAAGCAAGCACCATGCTTTCAAACAGCAGTTCATCTATTTACATATAAACCATGTATATACCAATGATCATTCTCATTTTTTAATTAAAACAAGTGTCCTAATGCTCTCTGGTATATGACAGTATTTTTCTTTTTTTCTTCAAAAGAAAGATTTTTAAAATAATTCTGCATTTTTGTGTTTTCAAAATCTTAGTCTGAATTAGTAATATTATTGCATACATGTTTCATATTAAAATTTTGTTGTCATGGGTTAATCTGGAATAGTAAATATGTGTTCCCTTGCATGATGTGTCTTTGCACCTGCTAATTTGCTTCTTTGTAAGCATTGTCATTTCATGTGAATTTTCTGTTTCAGTCCCATATAAGCTCTAAATAACACCTGGTATTTATTTGCTTTGTATTTTGTCACATTAGGTAGAATGCAAAGCTGCTTATCAGAATGTCATCAATTATAATGATTCTTCAAGAAATAACTTGTTTTTAAAAACATGCTTGTGAACTGATTTTCAGTATCATATACTATTTTCATTGATTTTTTAAAAAAATCTCCCCCTGGGGTGCAGGAGGAAAAGAATAAAATACTTTCCTGAAACAAATTTTTGAATGAACATCTAAAATTACTAATATCAGTAATCTTTGAAATACATATTTAAGTATAAATTGAATATAACAGCAATGTTATTAGGGGTCTAGATTACTTCCCTTATAGTGAGTATAATGAAGCTGATTTGTTTCAAAAGCAGTTTTCTTGATAACAACTATTCAATTAAACAAGAACTGAGCATGTAAAATAAACATAATATTTGGATTCTAAATGAGCAGACTAAAGAAATCACTTTAGTATTCTCTTGGCTAATAAGAAATGAAGATTGTGGCAGGGGGTTTTGAAGTCAAATTCACCTTCTGGAACACTTGTCAGATTTCAAAGACTGGAAAAGAGGCCACAGCTGGGAAACCAAATTTAGACTTTGGGACTTATCTCAGATGAAAGGTTCCATAGAGCATGGAGGTCTGTTGACTTTGTGTGGTATTTCATCAGAAGCCTCCAATGTGGATTTGTTTTGAGTTAATTGAGTATAACATTTCACTGTAATGCTGTTAGCCTCATGCCTTTATTTATAGAATCCTAGAATTCTACTACAGTGCCTGGCACTTAGTGGGTGCTCAAAGCAGTGGATATTTAGCTTTTTCAGATAATTTGTTAGATATTCTTTTACAAGGGGATATTGTTACTTTTTTCTTTAAATGGAAATTCTTCTAATCTGTTTTGTACTTACTTTGAAAGAGGTTTTTTTTTTTTTTTTTTAAATAATCTTGAAACCCTATGTAGGAAAAAAACATTATTTTAGCAATCTCATCAGTAACTTGCTTTCCTTTGTGAAGTCATTTTGCTGTTGTGATAATCATGACACATCTCACTAAAATTAAATGCTCAAAACAACTTTAGAAGATATATAGTTTGGTTTCTGTTATCCCTGTGGCCTCCTCCCACTCCCCCCCATGATTTTCAACCATATGGGCCACATGATAGTAAAATGGATTTGCTTAACCTTCCTTAAGCTACTTTAAAACTGCACATTAACAATCATTAAATCTGTACCATGGATAAAGGTACACTGAAAACTCACAGTGGTTGCTTTTGTGAAGGGGAGCTGGAGACTGGATAAGGAGATTGATGTACTTTCATTGGATATCTTTTGGAAGTCATCTTTTAGTACCTTTTGAATTTTGTACCATGTGATTTATCCAATTAAAAAAAAAAATCACTAATCTGTAAATTTTTCACCAGCTCCTCCACTCGTGTTTTCCATTGTCAAATTCTTAGGTGTTGAAATCAGCTTGCTAAGAGCATTTACCTTTTTCCATGCTTTCTATATGTGCCTCTTTGTACAATTTGCTTAACCTCTTTTAGCCTCAGTGGCCATAGTTTTCTTCATGTGAATGTTATGAAGCTAAATAAGAATTTAGTGTGTAAGTGCCTGAAACAGTGCCCTTTCCCCACCAGGCTGAAGTACCAGCTTCAGAGCTCTTTCTCCAAACCATGCCCTGAAAGCTATCAGTTGTTTGGTGCATGCACTACATTTTTTTTTTTTTTCCTAATAAAAGGTGTTACGCATGGTTGTTGCTCAGGTACCCAGGTGAATGCACAAATGTGAATTTAATTCACAATAGATCTCTCAAAATAGTAATAAAATGTATTCTAGATTTCATTAAAGGGGAATCTAGAAGTCATTTGTTCAAATAACCATATTACAGATGAAGAAACTGAGTCATAGAAAGCCTGTGTAGGAAAGTCTCTTGAATCAGCCCTGACAAGCAATGGGACCTGTCAAGGTACTGTGGGGGTTCCAAACTGGTGGTAGTGCCAGAGGCCATGTGAGGAGTGGGCTTCTGGTACCAAGACCGGAGAGCAGACCTTCTGACTCCAAATTTCATCTCTTTCCACCTCCCTACTCAACTTGGTGGAAAGTCTTAACGTTGGAAATGACATTATAATGACTTTCTCCACTCTAGGCTTTTCCCTCACTATCCTATAGAAAAAGAGATAAGAAGTAGTCATACAATTTTAAATTTCACTGAAAATACATGTTTTCAGTTACTCTCCTTGGATAATGTATCCAGCAAAGTTAGGTGAGAATAAAGGCTTTATAGCGTTGGAATGTTTCCTTTTCTGTGCTTAGACTGCCATGCTTGTGATGTCGATGAGGGCAGGGAGAT
The DNA here is from genome assembly GCA_029593785.1 of Cabassous unicinctus. NCBI lineage: Eukaryota > Metazoa > Chordata > Mammalia > Cingulata > Chlamyphoridae > Cabassous > Cabassous unicinctus. The sequence goes on from JAQZBX010067266.1 coordinate 11,016, forward strand.
TCATTGTGATGTGAGTGTACGCTGACTCTAGTTGTTCTCATAGAATGTCTAATTAGGTCTACAAACTTAGTTAAGCACCACTTTAAAACAACAAGCAAAGCAAACGAACCTTTGGTTGGTAAACTTTTTTGTAGATAGAGGCCCCCTTTTCCATTTAGTTAGTATTTGCAGAACTGAACTATTTATGTGTGTGTAGATCTGAGGTCAAGAGATTGTGTATATATGGTGATGTAATTTTTTTTCTCTCTAGTTTCTGTTTCTGTAAAAATTTGGAGTATGTTGAGGAGCTATGGATATAACCTCTGTGTATTAATGGGGGGAATTATGAAAGCAGTCTCATATTACAATGTAGTTTTATATATAATCCTTAAATATTTGGCATTTTTCTCTCAGAAAATAATGGCTTTTAAATAATGACGTTTTCCAGTACAGTAGTTTTGGGTTCAGATATGACTCTGCTTTGTTGTTTAAGAAAAACCAAATTAGAAAATAAAAGGCATCTATGCATTCTTGAGGGGAGGGTCTATATGTTAGCCTGACTGGCATCTTCTCCTTGCTCTCCGGAGCACAGTGGACAGTTTTGTTTTGTTTTTTTGATTTGTTGCTTGAACCAATTATCGTTAACTACATTAATCCAAAGGATTTTAAAAAAAATAATTAAAAAAAATTTCAACTCAAAGCATTTCTCTGTGGATTTAAATGTTCCCAGCGAACATTTAAATGTTTATAATTGGATGCAAAAAGCGAGAATGTTTTTAAGGTTAAGAACTTTTTCAGACAACTGTGATTTTTCACTAATGAACACATATCAGACAAGAAGACAAATTCCAGACTATTTGTGCCTCGACCAACCAGCTGGGTGCATACCTCTAGGTACTGCTCATGTCTCGAGAGTTTTTTCTGCATGAACAATTATCACCACTCCTTCTTTCATTCAAGTGGCAAGCCATGGCAAGAGTCTTTCTTGCATAGCAATATATATAACTCAGGTGTAAAATTAGATTTCATTGGCATAAAAACACAGTGATTACCATCACTACTTATACATTCTGTTTTTCAATATTTTACTTAAATTCTCATCCTTTTTATGCATGAGCATCAGACTATATTCATACAAATATAGGAAGCTAACCTTTCTTTTTAGCTTTGGTTTAATCTGTATTAAGTAGACAATTGATGCTTAGTATAGACTGAAGAGCAGAAAGGAACCTTAAAATTTAATGTATAAATTTTGTCATTTTCTAAAAGAAGAGATTAATTGCTCACAGTCAGAGGTAATTATTGGCAAACCCTGGATTAGAACTCTTATTTTCCAATATTTAGTCTTGGGTTGCTCTGTTATAGGGCCTTTTTTGTTATTTTTAATTTTTTTAATATACCATAACATACTGCTTCTTTGAACTATGAGTTTTTTTAAAATTTTTATTTTAAAGCAGAGGGGCTGTCAAAAGTTTAATAAAAATTTTTAGTCCCTGCCATATCCTTTTTTTTTTGCTCTATTTAATTCGATTGTCAGAAAATCAAAAGGGTGGAGTGTTTCTCAATACCAAGTACTATTTCCTCATGATTGTTTGAAGCGTACAGGAGAGATTAGTTTAAGGAAAAGCACTAAAAACACTCCAGGGTTTCTAGTGTCCAATGATAGTGCCCCACACCAGGCTCATAAATAGCCCACATGCTAATTCCACATGGCCAGAGGCTGTGGTTTTGATGGTTTATACTGTGTTCCTGTTGGTATGTTTCTTTCTCTCTTGTCACCTGAAATTAATTTATGTATTGTATTACTAACTTTTGCATCTTGAATTAATGTAAGAAAATTTGGATCATCAGCTCACCGAGTGAGGGCCACAGCATATTGTTACTAATTTGAAGGCCAGGTTCACAGATTTAAAAACTCTCCTAGCAGTTATTAGGGCTTTGGTTTTTTAGTCAGAAATTCTTCCTAGCATATAATTGCTTTCTCTGGCCTTTGGAAATGGAGCTGACATTCTCTCCTCAGAATCAGGGTTTTCATGAATTTGTCCAGTATGCTTCTTAATATAAGCTGGGGCCAAAATACCATGGAAAACCTTTTTAGACTTGGAGTTGGGGAAGCAAAATAAGAGGAAAAAGTATTAAGCCAGTTGCCTAGAGAAATGTAAAAACTGAAAACCCTTTGTAATATTCTTTTAAGATAAGATTTTCTTGACAAGCTTTGGGGGCACCTTTGGAGGGAATTAAATGTCTTGCTAACACTGAGGATCTGTTCATTTTGTTTCCAGAGTCCTGCCATTAGTCCTGGAGTTCCTGTTGGTAATGTTGGGCCTTGCTAACAGATACGTAGGACTTGCTCTCTTAGGAGAGAGGCGTTGTAACCACAAGTGCTCACGTGGCATCCTTTCCCTGTCAATCAGAAAAATAGAACTGGCTGGGCATGAAGCACTTGTGGTTTTAGTGTTAGGATGTGTGGTTAGGGGGAGAAGTTGAGAGGGCCTGTGGTTGTTACCAAATTCTTTGAGATGGATGTATAGGTAAGAACAAAACAGAGACTAGGAGAGAAACCTTGGAGCTCTGAGTGGGGGTGGGAGGAAAGGTCAAAGGATGAGAAAAACGCATTCTAGTAGAGATAATCTATTTTCCATATGTTTATTCTGATTTGCTTTGCAGCACATATATATCCTTTGTGAAATGACTTGAATTTGATGGATTTGTAAGGGGTAGTTAGGTCTAAATATGGATTCATTACAAGATCTCTGTCATGTGTGGACGGTGTGGACAGTGTTTCGTATCATGCATCTGGCAGACTTGGCTACCACTACAGCTGATAATCCATCAGTAGTCAAGGCAGGTGGTACAGTGCACACAGGGAGGGTCTGAGACCTTCACTCAAGAGACCATTTGGCTTTTTGTATATGTGTAGCTAGCAATTTGGCCTCCAAGCCCCAAATTTGGAATGGCAGATTTAGTATATGGTCTTGAGATTTGAGGGAGTATAGTTAGCAGTACTGCCTGATGAAGAAAAGGGAGGGAGAGGAAAAAAAAAAATCCATAAGTAAGAATTCAAAGAGGTGTGAATTTCTCTGGATATTTAAGGTTAAAATGCTTCAGTAATTCCCTAGTACATCACTTTATGCTTATCACTAAACACAGTGTTGTCTGCAATGACGGTTATTGGCCATCTTGCTCATAAATGAAACACGAAAATATGTAATTAATTTTATTTTTCGTTCATTTTGTTTTTTAGGAGGTACCAGGGATTGAACCCCTGGACTTTGTACAGGGGAAGCAGGCACTCAATCAGTGAGCTACACCTACTCCCTAATGTGAAATTAATTTTAGATGGTTTCCAGCACAATCATGACAAAGGAAGTAATCTTTGGTGCTTACAGTTAACTGTATAGAGGACAAGACTTCAAGATTCATTGCTTCATCTTTTTTTTTTTCTTTAAGAAAAATTTTTTATTGAAGTATATCACTCATACATAAACATACATAAACAATAAGTGTATAGTAATACTTGTGAACTTACAAAACAAACATAAATAACATCATACTGGACTCTCATACCTCACCCTACCATCAATACCTTGCATTGTTGTGAAACATTTTTAACTAAAGATTAAAGAGCATCCTCAAAATATTACTACTAACCAGAGTATTTCCCCCTCAACCCACCCTATTATTATTATTATTATTATTATTATTATTTTTATTTTTATATCAATTTTACATGAACATACATAATAAGTGTATAGTAAAAGTTGTGAACTTACAAAGCAAACATGCATAACATCATACAGGGATCCCATACATGAACCCACCACCAATACCTTGCATTGTCGTGAGACATTTGTTACAAATTATGAACGAATATTGTCATAATCTTACTACTAACTATAGTCCTGATCTTACATTTGGTGTATTCTCCCCCGACCCACCCTATTATTTTTTAAACATATTTTTATGACAGAAGTTTCAAGCTTACAAAACAATCATGCACATGTGCAGAATTCCCAAACAACACCCCTCTATCAACAAACCACACCATGGTGGAACATTTGTTACAGATTATGAGATAATATCATCAGATTATTACCAGGTCCACAGTGTACATTTGGCACACTTTTTCCATACTCCCCCATTATCAGCACAGTATATCTTTGGCATAGATGCATGAATGTTACATTATTCCTTTTAACCACAGTCCATAGGTCACTCCAGTTTATTTTTCCCATGCTTTTCCACATTCCCACCACCCTGCAAAGGTGATGTACATCTGCTCTAGGTCACAAAGGACACTCTTGCATCTGTACCATCAACCACAATTCTCATCCACCTCTGGGTTTGCTGTGCTATTCAGTCCCTAGATTTTTCTCTAGATTTCTTCCAGTTGGTATTTATATCCCTAGACTACCATTTTCAGCCACATTCCCATTTATAAACCTGCTGTTACTCTCACTATAATGTGTACCATCAACTCTGTACATTACCACTTTTTTACAGTAAAGCTAATTAAAACTTCTACATGCATTAAAAATCAGTAGTCCATCTCAGTCCTCCTCTGATCTTCTTTAAGAATCTACCACCTACCACCAGGTCTTAAAGATATTTTCCTACATTTTCTTCTAGAAACTTTATGGTTCTTTTATATTTAGGTTTTTGATCCATTTTGAATTAATTTTTGTATAAGGTGTGATATAGGGGTCCTCTTTCCTTCTTTTGGCTATGGATATCCAGTTCTCTCAGCACCATTTGTTGAATGGATTGTTCTGCCCGAGCTGGATGAGTTTGACAGGCTAGTCAAAAATCACTTGACCATATATGTGAGGGTCTGTTTCTGAACCATCAGTTCTGTTCCATTGGTCTGTGTGTCTGTCTTTATGCCAGTATCATGCTGTTTTTACCACTGTAGCTTGGTAATATGATTTAAAGTCTGGAAATGAGAGACCTCCAACTTTGCTTTTCCTTTTTAAG
>JAQZBX010067267.1:0-15967 GCA_029593785.1 Cabassous unicinctus
GGGGGGGGGGGGGGGGGGGGAGTTTGTCATCCAACTCTGGTCCCCAAATTAAACAATAATGCTTGATTGCTGCTTTCTATGACTTCGGGGAGCAAAAGGCCCCCTAACACAGAAATATTCACTACTGAAAATGTATTCGCTTATAAAACCAAGGTCCACTCAAATGCCCTCCCAATTGGCTCTAGCATCCCTGTCTTTGTCTGCCAGCTTCTCTCTGAGCCAATGGAAACCAATTGCAAAGTGCAACTAAGGCTGGAGGATTTCATGAAGTTGATGGAAATGACCATGGAAAATGGCCATAGCCACATACAAAACCACTGACAAATGAGGATTCAGGGTCAGACCAGTTAGCAACCACCCAGGAGAAAATAGACGAGGATGAGGACACGTGGTCCCCTGAGATGTTTTGGCAACATGACCCCCTTGATGGTTATGCTGTGAACTACAAACACGAAGCGCAGGAGGCCCTGTTGTGTAGAGCTCAATTTTAATCCCCCAACCCAGTCATTCTTTGTTCCAGTAATTGGGACATAAAGTCATTCAACCTAAATTTTGTTAAAAATATAACAGATAAATGCATTTTATGATGAAAATGTTTTCATTATATTTATTTAACTTTTTATTTTGAAATAATAATAAATTCACAGGAATGCCAAGATAATAGGGTCCCATGCACCCTTCACCCAGTTTCCCCAATAGTTACACCACCACCAAGATTTCCCTCGTGCCACTCCTTTATAATCGCATTTGCATCCATGCCCCATCCATCACCCGTTGGCACCCACTAATCAGTTTAGTTCCTCTATAATTTTGCCATTTCAGAATGTTATATACGAGATTATATAACCTTTTTTTTTCACTCAGCATAGTAGTTCCGTATACCAGTGCTTCATTCCTTTTTATTGCTGAGTCATATTTCATGGTGTGGTTGCACCGCAGTTGATTTACACTATTGAGGGACATTTTGGTTGTTTCCAGTTTGGGGCTACTACAGTTACAGCTGCTATGAACAACTGTGTACAGGTTTTTGTGCAGATTGTAAATTTTCATTTCTTTGGGACAAATGCCCAAGAGTGTAATCATTGAGTCATAAGATAAGTGAATGTTTCGTTTTTAAGAAACTGTCCAACTCTTTTCCAGAGTAGCTGCACCATTTCACATTTCCACCAGCAGTGTATGAGACATCCTGTTTCTCCATATCCTTATTAGCATTTGGTGTTATTTTTTATTTTAGTCATTCTGATAGATGTGTGATGGTATCTCATTGTATTTTTAATTTGCATTTCCCTGAAGGCTAATGATGTTGAACATTTTTTTCTTGTGCTTATTTGCCATCCATACATCCTCAAAAGACATGCCATCTCTTCATGTCTTTTGTCCATTTTCAAATTGGATTGCTCAGTTTTTTTTGTTTTGTTTTGTTTGTTTTTTGTTTTTACTTTTTTACTATTGAGTTTTGAGAATTTTTGATATATTCTTGAGTTCTTTGTCAGATATGTGATTTGCAAATATTTTCCCCAAGTCCTTAGCTTGTCTTTCCATCCTCTTATGAGGATATTTTGCAGAGCAAACATTTTTAATTTTGATGGTGTCCAATTTATCCATTTCTTATTTGATGGATCAAGCTTTTGGTGTGAAGTCTCAGGACTCTGCCTAGCCCTAGATCCCAAATATTTTCTCCTTTTTTTTTCCCTAAAAGTTTTATACTTTTACATTCAAGTATATGATATAATTTTAATTACTTTTTAAAAAAATAAGGTGTGAGATTTAGGTTGAGGTTCATATTTTTGCCTATGGATGTTCAATTGCTTCAGCACCCTTTGTTGAAAAGATTATCCTTTCTCCATTGAATTGCTTTTGCATCTCTGTTAAAAATCAGTTGGCCACCCTTGTGTGGATCTCCTTCTGGATTCTTTATTTGGGTCTGTTGATCTGTGGGTCTCTGTCTCTGACATCACCATGCTGTCTTGATCACCATGGCTGTACTGTAAGCCTTAACCTTGGGTTCAGTGATTCCTCCCACTTTATTCTTTTTTAGAATTGTTTTAGATATTGTTGCTCCTTTGCCTTTTCCTATAAATTTTAGGTTAACCTTATATATATCTAAAAAAATTTTTCATAGGGATTTTGATAGAAATTGCATTAAATCTGTATATCAATTCAGGAACATCTTTACAATATCCTTCCAATCCATGAACGCAGAATATCTTTCCATATATTTAGATATTTTTTGTATCTAAATACTTTGTCATTTTCAGCATCCAATTCCAGTACATGTTTTGCTGGATTTATACCCAAGAATCACCCCCACCCCCATATCCCTACCTTTTTTCTGAGGGATTGTAATTGGCATGGCATTTTTAAGTTTGGTTTCCACATGTTCATTGCTAGTATTTAGAATGACGGTTGATTTTTGTATATTGGTCTTCTATCCTTCTATCCTGCAACTTTTCCAAACCCACTTATTAGTTCTGAGGGGTTTTTTTTGGGGGGGGGGCTTCCTTGGTATTTTCTACATAAACCATCATGTCATCTGCAAATAGGGATGGTTTTATTTCTTCTTTTCTGATTGTGTCTTTTATATCCTTTTCTTGCCTTATTGCACTGGCTAGAACTTCCAGTACTTTGTTTAATAGTAGTGGTGAGAGGGGACAGCTTTGCCCTGTTCCGGATCTCAGAGGGAAAACATTTATTCATTTAATTTTAGCTTAATTTTTTCAAGACAAAAACAAAATTGAGTCTTCCCCCCCATTGTTCATATTTACTGGGAAAGTTTGTTTCTATTGTTAAGTGGATTTTAAAAGGGTCTTTTCCTGATATCAATTTCCCTTAGCTAATGAAGACCCCCCTCCCCGCCCCAGTATACCCTCCCGCTCCCCTCTCCTTTTTTCTCTGAGGCGTGACTTTGCCGCCCCCTAGTGGCTCTATGGAGCCACATCCTCTATCGGCCCCTGGGGAGAAGTGCGTGGTCTGAAGTGGGCTGGGCCTACGAGCCCCTCCGACCGCGGTGGCTTTTGCGGCGCGAAGTCCCAGGGGCCCGGGTTGACCCCTGCGCCACTGGTGTCTGCAGACGGTGGCTTCAGGCCCCTCGCCAGGCCAGGTGGTGGCGCCAGTGACTGGGAACAGCCTGGGCGCGCGGCGTGCGGAGATCAAGCCCGGGGTTCGCGAGATCCACCTGTGCAAGGACGAGCGGGGCAAGACCGGGCTGCGGCTGCGGGCCATCGACAAGGTACGGCGGGGGGCCAGCCGAGAGGGCACAGGTCTTGCCCTCCACCGGCTGGGGTGAAGTGGGGGGCAGCCGACTGGCCCGTCCACAGTAAGGAAGGCGCAGAGCCGTCCTGACCCCCAAGCCCAGGCTTTCTTTCCCTACCCGCTATCCTCCAGGGCTCAGGGCTGCTGCTGGGTTGCAGCAGGGACCCTCTGTCTGCCCCTCCGTGGGCTCCTGCGGCTCAGAGGCTTCCTTCACCCCTCCCTAACTCACAGCCATCAGGCAGTTGTCTACAGACAGCGAACGCAAGGGATAGCCAGTGGCTGCTGTGAGAGACTATGGTTGTTAGGGGTGCAGCCTCCAGCCAGGGTTGAAATTCCACTCAGTGGCTTCCCAGCTGCGTGGCCTGGAGTGTCATCCCCCCCCTCCTCCCCCAGAAAATGGGGTAACCATTGCACCAGCCTGTAGGCTCCCAAAGAACCAGGAGGAAAACAATAGCTTGGAGGATGGACCTGGCTGGAGGTGAGGCCAGGGCAAGCTGACCAGGGGGCCTGCCTCTCCCAGGGGCTCTTTGTGCAGTTGGTCCAGGCCAACACTCCTGCTTCCCTCGTGGGGCTGCGCTTTGGGGACCAGATTCTGCAGATCGACGGGCGCGACTGCGCCGGGTGGAGCACAGACAAAGCCCACCGGGCAGTGAGGAGGGCCTCGGCCGAGAGGATTGTCATGGTTGTTCGGGACAGGTGAGTGGCCAGGCCCCCAGGAGCCTCTGTCTGACCCAGCCACGTCCCCGGGCTCAGTTCACTGTCCTCCCCACCAGGCCGTTCCAGCGGACGGTCACTATGCACAAGGATGGCACGGGCCACATCGGCTTCGTCATCAAGAAGGGGAAGGTGGTCTCTGTGGTCAAAGGGAGCTCTGCAGCCCGCAATGGGCTCCTCACCCACCACTACGTCTGTGAGGTGAACGGGCAGAACGTCATCGGACTAAAGGTAGGCACCCATCGTGCTCCGCCCCAAGAGTTTCAGGGCCAGGAGGTTCTGATGAGTGGTGGGAAGGTCCAAGTCCATGGGCAGGCTGCTGCCCCTTTCCAAGCCTCAGCTGGCTGCGAAGATTCAGTAGGAATTCATATACAGCTCTGAGAATAGTGCCAGGCACATCATAGGTGCTCAGTAAATATCAGCTATCGTTACTGACACGTGGAGACTGGAGGTGTGACAGAAGGAGGGGGTGCAATGACATGTGTGAAGACACAGACACCCAGGTGAGGACATGGCACCTAGGTGAGGACATGGGAACTCAGGTGAGGACACAGCACTCAGGTGAGGATACAGCATCCAGGTGAGGACATGTACCCAGGTGAGGACACAGCATCCAGGTGAGGCCATGGGCACCCAAGCTGGCTACTGGCTGCACTGGTGCCTTCTTACTCTGTGTGACCCTTCTGCTTGCACACTGGGTCACATTTGGTAATAGGAATGTTTTAGAAAATTGCTCTTCAGAAACTCATATCTGACCTTTGTTAATTTTTCAAGGGGTAGGTGGTGTGGTGAGTTTTTTTCTTTAAAATGTAAGAGTGAGCAGTCTAGGACATGGACAGAGCACCCACTGCCTCTTGGCCCATGGACGATGATGAGTCAGATGGCTTTCGCTGCCCTGAAAAAGTGAGGTTTTACCCTGACTTAATGCCACTGAAAGTCATGGCTCTGGATCCCAGTTGTGACTTAGAGAGAGAGTCCTTGCATCCTCCTGCACCTGGAGTTTCAGGGCTTCCGGGGCAGAAGAAGCCTGGGTGATGGCATCTCACTCCACAGGTGGCCAATCTTTTAGGCCAGGCCTCTGCTCCCCACAAGTGCCATCACCAACCATCCCTGCCACGTGTTGTCTGCTTCTCTGTGCTTGACAATCTCCCCCACCTGCCTTGGAGGCTTATTCTGGTGGCTCATGACCATTGTGGTCAGGAAGTTCTTACTAATGTCTCAGGCATGATGATCCAAAGGGAACCCATCAGACTTAAAGTATAGGAATACCAATTCAGAATTCAGAATGGCTGGGACTTTTAGATATTAGATTAGATATTAGTGAATTCACTCCTTTAACAGCATTACAGAGCTTGGATCTTAGCTCTTCTAAAAAGCAGTCATTCTGTGTGGCAGATTCTCGCATCCTCGTTGATGGCTCAAGGCATCATCATGAACTTATGTGTTGCTCTACCAAACCATGGTGCTGTGAAGCCCTCAGGGACTGGGTTCGCCCCTTTACTGGACAGCTCCAGACAGCTCTGCTTCTGCATTCCTTTGTCTCTTTGTCCCTGTGGCCATCCCTTGTCCTATCGAGCACATTATCTCTCATTTATTCTGGAACCACTAGGAAAACACATAATCCAGGTAGATGTATATGTAAAGTAAAAGCCACTAGATTCTAAGTGAGGGCCAGAGGCTGTCTTGTGGTCACACTTTTAATGGTTGGACTGTTTGACACACTTTGCTTGGAGACTTAGTTTCTGCCTCGCCCCACGATCGATGGCATCTGCAGGGCTTTCTCTTTTTACTGGTCAGCAAGATGTGAGAGGAAGAGGTCCCACATGAGGCCCGAGCCCGGAGGGAGCGGTGAACCTAATGACTTCCCCTGGGTGGGTCCCTTCTTGTGGTTTGCGGCCAGAACCCAAGTGTGACTGGGATCAGGGAGCTGGGATAGAAAGTGTGGGCTTGGCGAGGCCCTGTTGTGGGTCCTGCCCCCAGGGAGGAGCCACCTCTCACTCACAACTGCCTCACTTTACCCAGGGCATCCTTGGGGGGGGGGGGGCTGGAGTGGATGCTCTTGTTTAAGCAACACTGCATCTGGGGGCCTGCCTGGGACCCTCTTCATACAGGCTCAGGGGCGGAGGCAGCCCCGCCCTGGCAGTCAGGGGTCAGCATTCTTGCTGACCTCAGAGGTGCGCAGAGTTGCCCCTTGGCTCCCAGCCCCAGGGGTGACAGCTCACTCGCCTCCTCTCCAGGACAAAGCGATCATGGAGATTCTGGCCATGGCTGGGAGCACTGTCACCTTGACCATCATCCCCACTGTGATCTATGAGCACATGGTCAGAAAGTAAGTCTGCACCCCCTCCCTCCCTCCCACTTCACCTCCCTCCCCCAGGACACGCCTCTTCCGGAACCCACGGCACAGTCGCCACCCACCCTGCCCTCCCGTCCCTTCTCCTCCCCTCTCCTCTCTTGGACGTTTGGTGGCTTCTGGCGCTTTGAGTCTTAGACGTTGAAGTGAAAGCTCACGTGGGGAGGCACAGGCTGTCAGGGGACGTGTTGCCAGTTTTGTCCACTGTCCTCGCTGTACCCAGGTTGTCCCCGACCCTGCTCCAGCACACCATGGACCATTCCGTCCCAGATGTCTGAAGCCACAGAAGGGCAGCTGGGGCCGTCGCCCTCCACCCTCGGATGATAGGTTGCAGCAGGCCTGCCACCTCGGGGCGGGTTGGGGCCTGGGGGCGGGGCCCGGGGCGGGGCCACCTCCGTGGGAATTGTCAGGGCGGGGCGGGGCCTCCCGGGGGGCGGGGTCTCCCCGGGGCGGGTTCCAGGTGAAGTGAACTGGATCACGGATCACGTGGATCTGGCTTTTGTGCACACAGGCCTATAAAAGGGGCTGAGGCCCCTAGGACCCGCAGGCGGGCGAGTCTCTGCGCTCTTTTAAAGGCTGGGCGCATAGGCACGACGACTAAACACTTCTTAAACTTGCTACTGGGTCCCTTTCAAAATGTTTGCCTCTACCAGGAAAAGAGTTGCTTGTTTTGTGAGACTATTTTCTTTTGCCTTTACTTGCTCTTTGTCACACACTCTTTGTGTCTGTAACTCTTGACTGTCTTTTGAATAAAGATTTTAAATAAAATCCCTTCCTCAAATGTAATAAAAAATATCAGAGTCCTTGGTCCCATGGCATGCCAGATCAAGGCCTTTTTATGAGGTGCCCCTGGCAGTCTAGGCACGACTAGACCCGGGACAGGGCGGGGTGTGTGGAGGCAGCAAGGCTAGAAGAGGGAGCGCCTCTTTGGGTCCGCGCCTCTGAGTGACAGAAGCCTCTTCTGCACCTGCAAAGTGGAAAGTAGAACTCACTTCAGAGGGTGCTGGAGAGGATGCAATGCCAGCTACTGACACTGCTGGCAGGGTCAACACTCACTTCACTGAACACTGCCATTCCGTGAAGCCCCCACCCACACAGCAGATGCGTGGCAGAGCCCTCTGGTCCCCTTGACACGGGAAATGATCGGCTTTTACCTCCTGGGATGGCAGAGGCAAGTTTGAGCACTCCCCACCCACACCCTCCGCCTCAGAAAAAAAGACACAATACTTTTTTTAAAAAGCAGGCCAAGGGTCTTGCTGTGTTTTCATGCTTTAATTCAGAGCTGTCTGCTGCCACTACAACTCTGTCTGAACAAAAGGACAAAGGAGACAAGAGTGAAGACTCCTCACCCTCCCCCTTCCCAGAGCCCCGGGAATTCTCCCTGGAGGGGTTGGCCCTAAGATCAGAGACTCCTTTCCTGCCAGAATCTGCCCAGAGAGGCAGCGAGGCTCCTCTAGCCCCTGGTCCTAGGCTAAAGAGGAGCTGCCTCCAAGCTGCCTGATCCCAGGGATGGGCAGTTCCAGAAGGTCCCCCAGGAATTAGCTCCACTGGAGGCTGGGGACAGGGGAAGCCCAAAGGTATCTGCTCCTGAAGCAGAGGCAGGAAGGCTGGTTGTGCCCAACAGGAGGAAGCATTAAGCAGGAAGGAAAGGGGGCGCGTTGGAGGATAAGCAGTTCCCAAGGGAGGCCCCAGGGCCCTGGCCTCGACTCCCAGCCCCTCCTTCAGGGCCCTGGCACAGTCAGGGCTTGGAGCCTGAGCCAGCAGGCCAGCCACTCCCTTTGCATAGATGTGGGATTCTGAGCACACACACAACCACGCAAGGGCTGGGCCAGCCGGGCCTGGCACCCTGGCTAATCCCATGCCTGGGCTGGGGTGGTGAGATGCCCCCTACACAGACACAGGACGAAGAGAAGCAGTCTGAGGGTCCCACCACACCCCCTAAAAGAGAAAGACCCTCAAGGCTGTGGGCTGGGGCCCCTGGTGTCCCCACAGGCAGGTCTCAGGCCAGGGTGGGTGAGAGGGCGGCAGCCAGGCACCCACCAACCTCCTCCCCAGGCCTCGGACCCACTCAACCACAGCCCAGCCCTTCAGGAGTGGCTTCTCCATAGCAGGGACAGAGGAGACCACGGCCCCAGCCCTGGCCACGTCCACCAAAACACAAGACACACAGGAAGGTCACGGGACAGCAAGATGTAGACAGAAGCCGAGGGGCTAGGCAGCTTGACTGAATCCCAGTGGTGAAAAGATATAGATTTTATGTCACCAGATACAGTAATACATTTATTTTTCTCGGCAAAGCTGTGAAGATTTCTGAGACACTACGCAGCTCCATGAGTACACAGCCAGGGAGGCTGAGTCCACAGCCAGTCCTGGCTCGGCTTTGGGTTGGATTTTGTCCGCTGCCCCCTCCATGTCCCGACCCCAGGTACCGCTGGGTAGGGCCGCTCCACGGAGGATGGCTGGTCGGGGGCGCTGACCGAGTGGGAGCTTTGGAGGCACAAGCGCATGGCTCAGGGGAGCTCTCTGCCCCGCTGGCTGGGCCGACTGCCCACTTCCAATGCATGCAGGCGCCCCCCCAGAACAGAGGGCACGGAGTGGGGCGGTAGACCCCAAGACTCAGGCAAGGCCTGGCGGAGCAGCAGGGGTGGGGCAAGCAACCTTGGCAGGAAAGCGGAGTGGGTAAGGCGCACCCACCCGGATGTGGAGCCTGGGCCTCTGAAAAGTGGGGGAGGGCCTGGATGGATGTGACCTCTGAGGAAGAAGGGAGCCGGTTCTTTTTATAAAACAACAATGGTAAACTTACAATGTCAGCAGCTTTGCTGAAGGACCCAGGTATGGTCCAGGGGTAGGAGGTGGTGACAGCTAACCCTTCCAGGCATCCTGGGGCAGGGCTGGGAGCCGGGCAAGGTTGCAGGGCTCTGGCCTGCCCGCCACCTCCTGGGAAATGCATCCCAGGGCACCCTGCTTTGGCCTGGATGCACATCATGGCTTCAATCCCATTTGCGATTCATCCTGCCCACATTCCCCCACAGAGGCATAAAGGCTTGAGATTGAGGAACCCTCATCCCAGAAAGCAAGTGATCACCTCCCTGGAGTCCTGGGATAGGTGAGAACCAAGCCCCAAAGTGAACATAGTGCAAAGCTCGGGGTAAGTGCCAGGGGCAGTTATGGCCTCTGGCTTTTCCAACAAGCTGAGGATTCTTGAGTCCAGCCCTGTCTTTCAGACTGTGTGTGTGTGTCTCGTCTCAGAAGGCTGGAGGAGTCCCCGTTCCTGTCCCTGGACTGGCAGACCCTCCAGGCAGGACCTGGGCTCCCGCGCTGAGCTGGCCTGGCTTCCCTCGCTCACAAGGAGAATTACCCGACACCCCCAGAAGCGCCAGAAGGAAAATGGAGTACGGGGAAGGCCTGGAATGAACAGACAACACAGACCCCACACAGCCCTTGGCTGCCTCCTGCCCCATCACCGTCTCTCCTCCCACCTGTGGCCTTGACTGTGCTGCTGACACTGGACACATGGAGCAGCCAGGGAGGCGGGAGCTCCAGCCCAGGCCCAGCTGTTCCAAACCCTGCTCTGGGTCCTCGGCTCAGTTGCCTGCACCTTGGGCCACGGCTCCCTCCGTCTGAAGAGATAATACTGACCCAGGAGCCTGGGCTGAGGGCCAGGGCTGGCTTGGGAGGTGGCGGGGAGGCATGGACAGAGTGAGCGGGGACTGGACAGGATGGGGGTGGGGCTCTGGTGGGCAACTCAAGGGCAGTCTCCCCAGGTAAAGATGGCCAGGGGCTTCCTGAGGAGGGTCTTCCCTGCCTGAGGAGCCAGGTGGGCAGAGGGGCTGGGGTGGGAGAAGCCCACCACCTTGGCTCCCTGCAGTCTGTCCAACCCCCGTGCCTCCCTGCCTGTGGTCCCCCTTTGTTTCCTCCTGTCAAAGCTGGGCGATGCCTTTCCCCCACCTCTACCCGCAGCCCCCTGAGAAAACACCACCAAACCCAAAACGAAATAAATAAGATGATGCCCCACAGAGATGTGTGAGAGGGAGAGCGGCACCCCTACAATCAGTGGTCAGGCCGCCCGAGCCACTGGCCGGGCCCTCAGAGCTGGGCGCTGCCACCCGCCCCGCTTGGGCCTGGCTGGCCGAGTGAGCGGCAGCTGATCCTGCGGATGGAGTGCAAGGCCACCGTGCAGCAGCCCCGCAGCAGGGAGCTGATGTTGTAGACGGGCTGGCCCTGGCGCCGCTGGGAGCGGCAGAGCCAGGCCACCGTGGGCACGGCCGGCACCACAACGGCCAGCAGATCCACGATGTAGTGGCGGCTCCAGTAACTCTTGGGCTCCTTCTCGGCCACGGTTGCCTCCTCCTCCTCTTCCACGGGGCACACCACGCTTACCGACGGGCCGGGGTTGGGGTTGGTGCCAGGTCGGTGTGGGGCTGGCCCGTGAGTGATGGGCTCCAGGCCCTCGAGCTCGTCACCCACTGTCACCACCACGGCCGAGTTGGGGTCCCTGGGTCCCGGGGGTCGGGGGTCTGGCTCCGGGTGCCTGTCCCCTGACTCGGGGACAGTCCCGCAGACCTGGGCCTTGGTCACTTTCTCCAGGATGGTGTCCAGGTCGGGCTGGTACTGCGCGAAGTCCGTCTGGATGGCCTGCTCCTGCATACAGCTGGCCTGCACGCCGGCCTCCATGCCGCACAGCAGCTTCTCGTAGGTATGGCTGGCAGGGAAGCGGGGGCCCAGGCTGAAGGAGCTGTGCAGCGAGGCCTCATCGGCGCCGCAGTCCACCCCTGACGACAGCAGGCTGCTGGCCTCCAGCACATCCGTCCGGCTCAGGGTGTCATCGGCCACCGCAAACCCGCTGTCAGCCCCATCCTCGGCGGAGGCGCTGGAGGGGTCGCCGGGCGGGCGGTCGCCGCAGACGGCCGGGTCACTCAGCTTGGTGTAGGTGGAGCTGCGGGTGAGGGAGCGGGCAGGTGACCCGCCGCCCGAGCCCCCGGTACTGTCCTCCTTGGTGCCGTTCTGGGCCACCTCCATGCTGTGCAGCAGCGTCTCCAGCTTCTTGTTCTGGATATTGATGTCCACGAAGTACTTCTGCAGCCCCTTGTCCTTGTCGATGAGGTTGTTCTTGACGGTGTCGATGACCTGCTTGAGCTGCTTGATCTCCTTGCGGGCCTCCTTCAAGGCCAGCTGGGCCTCCACGCGGTGGCACTCCTCCTCGATCCAGTCCTCCTGCATGCGGGACAGCTGCGTCTTCAGGTCGTCGATCTCAGTGTCCCTGTGAGCAGACGGACACACACACGCTCACTGCCTGCCTGCTGGCTCATCCCTGCCACCCAGGAGAGGCCCGAGGACAGGAGGAGGAGGGGACAGAGGGCCCTGAGCCGCTGCAGTTCAGAGCCAGAAGACAAAAGGGAGGCTCGGCACCTCCTTCCTGCTGCCCAGTGCACCAGCCGAGTCCCTCTTTTCCTTCCATGGGGACTGGGGACAGGGACCACAGGTGAGGACAGGAGAGGCCTCCTCCTGGGCAGGAGAAGAACTGTCAGTAGGAGACACCAGCCCGGTACCCACCCCCTAGAGGCCGAAATGCAGATGGCTTTTAACATTTAAATCCATCATCTAGAGAAGAGAAGAAACAGCAAGGATTCCCAATTTATAAATGCTACTGCCATGGAAACCTAATATTCTCTGTTTTAAAATATTAACACAAAACAAGAAAAACTATACAGAAAATCTCTGCTCTGTAGAAAGGGACATGGCCTTCTATTAAAGCAGGGTGTGAACATTTTAAATGGAGAGATATTTGGCCAGAGATCCCTGGGGAGGAGGCAGAGGGCTGCTTGGGCTTCATGGGAGAGGGAAATTACCTCCTTCAGGGCCAGGAGGGCTGGGGGCAGGGGGTGGGGGTGAGGGTGGGCTGGTGATTTTACATCTTCCCTCAAGCAGTGGGATAAGAACTGGCGATAAATCAGAGGAGAGTGATAAGAACAGGGTGGCTCTCTTTTATCCATGCTAGACGCTTCTTTGTATCTACTGAAAGGCTGAAAAGACGACGAAAAAGGCACAGGGCTAATCCTCAGAGGAGCCGCAAGCGCCAGGCCAACAGGACAATCGGAGACTCTTGTCCAGAAACTTTCAGGCTTTTAAAAATCCCTGAGTCACAGATGAATCCAGGGGAGGGGGAGAGGGAGGAGAGAGAGGAGAGAGACAAGTCAGAAGTAAAACCAGGGCCAGACTGAAGGGCGACAGACTAAAAGTAGTGAGAAAGGAGGAAAATCATCCAAGAGGCTTAAATCCTGCTGGGGTATTCCACCTCCAACCTGCTTCTTTGTGATACGGCCCATGGGCAGCCACTCAGCCCTACACCCCGTATTCATGTAAATAAAACCCTGAAATGATGAGACTGTCAACCTGAGGGTTATGAGCCCAGCAGAGTGACCATCCCAGATCAAGCACTATGTATTTTCAAAACTCAGATCTGAAATTCAGTTCAGGAAATTGGCCCAGGAGTCGGGTTATACCACATGCTGAAGGGCGTGGGATGGAGGGGCTGCAGGGAGAACGGTCAGCCAATGGCCTCATCCGGAAGCCACTAACCACCCAACAGAAACCACTTGGCAATGGATGAGGGGTGGCAGTGGCAAATCTCTCTGCTTAGAGAGGCAAGAACAGATGGGCCAACAGATATGGTGGGGCATGTGAAGGGGGGTCACTTGCTCTTCCCTCTTCCTGCCTCGTGGTGGGGGCTTACTCTAGGATGGCCTCTCTTCCCACTCCTCACTCACGCCTCATCCTGGGAAGAAGGAGCTGGGCATGCTCAGCTGGGCTGGTCCCCTGCCCCCTCTCTCCCTGCAGCGGGTTGGTCCCCAGGGAGCTGTGGCTTCCTGTCTACATCTGGGTGGGCTGCAGGGTGACAAGTCCATCTGGTCATGCAACACTTATGCCAACAGGCCCCAGTAGAGCTTTAGCGGTAATAAAGCTGATCTATTTAATTGCTGTGTCTTTCTCTCACTGGCTCTGAACTTGGTGGTTGGTGGGGATGGGGTGGAGGCTATAGGGAGAAGGGGGGATGAGGTGTTGACCTAAAACCTCAGCTGAAGGTCTGAAGAGGGAACCATGGGAAAGCTGTAGGAAAGGGGTGACATTTGAACTGGGTCTTGAAGGATGAGTTTGCCAAGGAGGCAAGATGGGGGAAAGAAGAGCCCAGGTAGTGGCCACAGCACATGGACGCACAAAGGCGGAAAGCACATGGTGCCTACTAGAAGGTAGCTGACTGTGGGAATCACAGGTACCAACTACACGTATAGAGAGTGCGAGGAGCCTGACCACATGGACGCTCAATTCCCGCAAGTAAAGAGCTGCCGCAGGTTCCTGCTGCAGTAACAGGCAGAGAAACAGCCAGGGAGTTTGCGTGCAGGCACGTCCCCGGCAGGGTGTCCTGCCCAAACCCCTCACAGAGGGCCGTTGCTCTGAGCTGGGAGATGGAGACTCTCATGCAGAAGGCCCAACAGACACTGGGCATCACTAGGAAGGAAACTGGAAACACAAGGGGAAATCGTAGCTCCATAGACAGCGAGGTGCACGGAATGCCACTGTAACCTCCCTCGGTTCAAAACCATAACAAAACCAAGCCGGCTACTTGGGAGAGCTCTGCTCAGGAAAGAGCCTCGCACATTCAAACTGACACAGTCGGGAGATGGGCAGCTAAGATAACGGAAGAGAACAGAAGAGATGGTCCTGAAGCTTCCATCAACAAAATGAAGCCCCCAGCCTGGAAAGGTGGAGGCTGGGAGGGTCACGACTGAGCCCCTCAAAGCACTGAAAGTGACAGCTCAGCTGACCATGCTCCCAGGAGACTCCTGGGCCAGGGAGGAGCCCAGAGAAATGCTTCAATGATCTTCCATCACCTTGAAGCAGGGAGTGGAGAAGGAGCAAGGCCTCTGGGGCTGGGACTGGTAGGCCAACAGTCCCCTGGTGACTCACCTATGAGGAAACCAGGGGAGGAAAATGGTTGTTTCTCTCCACAGAGACAGGCATAGCAGGTTGAACTGTGTGCCTCAAAAAGAAATGTTCACGTCCTACCCCCTGGTCCTGTGAAGTGGCCTTATTTAGAAACAGGATCTTTACAGATAGAATCAAGTCATGATAAGGTCATAAGGGATTAGGCTGGACCCTAAATCCAATGACTGATGTCCTATAAGGAAAGGGAAACTTGGAGAGACACAGAGAGGAAAGAAGGCCAGGTGACCACAGAGGAAGAGATGAGAGGGCTGCAGCTACAAGCCAAGGCACGTCAAGAATCGTCAGCAACCAGCAGAAGCTAAGAGAAAGGGACAGAATAGATTCTCCCTCAGATCTCTAGAAGGCACCAGCCCTGCCATCACCTCGATTTTAGACTTCTGGCCTCCTGAATTGTGAAAGAATAAGTTTCTTTTGCTTTAAGCCACCCCGTTTATGGTAATTTGTTACTGTAGGCCTAGGAAACGAACCCAACTGGAAAGCCAGAATAAAATCCCCTTGTGCTCCATCTCACCATATGCAAAAGAGCCAGGGAAAAAGGAGTTGCCCAAAGAGGCTGCCAGGTGACGCTGGAAGGGCACAGCCACAGGTGGCGGCCAGGCAGGCCCTCTCAGCCGTCACCGCAGGCAGGACTGGGTGGGGGCTCGAGCAGTGGCTCAGATGGGGCCTTGCTGGGAAGGAGAAGGCAGGCTGGATCCCGGGCAGCCCCCAGCCACTCCTTCCTCCCAGAGATGTGCCAGGGCTGTCCCCAGCTGCCCGCTCACCGGTCCTGGAGCCGGTCCTGCGTGTCCTTCAGCCGAGCCTTCAGGTGCCGGATGCATACCTCCTTCTGCTGCAGCGGGGTCAGGTACTGTTCTGGGGTGGGGGGCTTGATGCCGTGGTTGTCACTGCACAGCGTGTACTTCATGGAGCGCCTGCAGGAGGACGTGAGAGGGAGGAGGAGGCCGGCAAGGCACAGGCACGTCCGGGAGCAAAGGGATCTCCATCTAACCACCTTGTGCCACGGCCACCAGGCAGCGCCATGCCAGGCCCCCTGTGTGAGGACATTCACCCTTCTGGAAGGTGGGTTTTGTTAAAGCCCTTCTGCGTGAAGACCCGTGGGTCTAGCTAAGGGTGGGAGAAGCACATGCGTGAGCTGGCCCAGGCCGTGTCCCACCGGCACCAGTCTTCAATTTTCACAGTGGCCCTGAGAGTGAGGACTGTTGTCACCTTTCAGGGGTGGCCGCTGGGTCCCGAGAGGTTAACTCATCCAAAGTCCCAAAGAGGATCCCAGTGATGCAACCGAGAACCCAGGCTTCCAGTCTCCCAACCCATGAACGAGTCTGGGGCCTGGAGGCTGAGGTGCTCCCTGCTGCATAAGTCCCAGGGCAGGCTCTGGATTTGTGTGGCAAATGAGGACTTCCTGTGGCCCCCGCCCCGACAAAGGAGGAAACATTGGGGCAATGGGAGGGGAGGAGTTCTCTTCCCCACAGCAGAGTCCTCAAAGCCTACAGCTGTCCCCAGGACCAGGATGGGCATCAGGGAGAGAGTGGACACATGTGTGCAGGTAGAGTCATCTGCTTGCACACTCTGACATACCTCAGCATAGCCTCACATATTCTGGGTGTGCACCACACCCACCACATGCACACATACTTGGAAAACACA